>BQNB010003570.1:619-113901 GCA_026074375.1 Tanacetum coccineum
AACTGGTAAAGATGACAATGATTATAAAACTTGTCAATCACTAGTTCGATTCTTGAAAACATACCTGTCCAGTCCAAACTGTAATTTCGAGAGCTTGAACATCAAGATCTTTTACAACTAGAGGGAATTCTTCATTCCATTCAGGATTCAAGCTTTTTATCATACTCGTTTTTTTTTATGGATGGCTGTCTTTGGTTAGTCCTAATTCCACAAAACATTCACGGTCAAAGAACAAAAGTGCTCTTTTAAGGCTCATTATCCTTACAACTTTCACATTCAAGGTTCCAACGGGATGCTTCATAGCTCTGACAATTTTTATAATTTGAAAGATCAGTTATGCCATTTATTTCCATTATAAAAGTAAATGTGGGCAGATACTTACTCGTAGTTAACAGTATCCAATGCTGGCACCTTAGGTGTTTCTTGCCCTAAACACACGGCCGCAAGTTGATCTATGATAGGCTGCTGTAGGAAAAGTAATACAGCACGGTGTACATCAGTATTTGGATTTCACTGTTATAGTCTTTTTCCCTTATGTGTTCATAAGATTTATGGAGCAAAATGAATAAATTTAGTCATGTTTAAAAGTAGTCTAGGTAATAGAATTAGAATTGACGTCATCATTTAGTAAGACATGTTGGATACCAGCGGATAGCGGTGACGATAAATTTAGTTATATTATAAATATAGTGAATGAATTGTTAACCCAATTTCTCACGCAATTCTTTACGCGCTTAGTGAATTCGTTTCACAAACACTCTAAATGTATGTGTGTACTCTGTGTGTGTTTGTTTAGGTTTCTCGTAGCTTTTCCGCAACACCATATTGATATCATTATTCCCGCATGTACAAAGACCATCACACTCTCTTACCCGTCAAACACTCTCTTCATAACTATATAATTTTGATGAATCAAGTTTATATTTATTAAAATTACTTTAAAGTTGTAAAAAAATTGACTCAAAATAAAATAAAATCACTAAAAAATATAGAAAAAACTAAATATGCATAAAAGTATATCAAAACTGATACTACGTATTAAATTAAAAAGCAATTTTTTTCGAAAATACGATGAAATTAGATCATAATAAATAGATAGATAAAAATATATTTCAATTTAAAATAAAATTGATTTTTTAATCACATGTTTATAATGTGGTCCCGACTATTAGTAAAATAATGAGATGCATGGTTAAGATCACACATCCGTATCTTAATTTTTAGTAGAACACACAATGTAAATGCATTATAATATAGTATAGATATAGAATTATAGATATAAATACATTAGATTGAGGGTAAATGACGAGGTTTTCTCCGTTTAGATTACCCTGCCGAAGAAGACGTGTCTTTAACTCAAATGTACGCTGTCTAACTGGACATCCTTGTGTGACTCTTTCCGACACATTCCCTAGCTACCCCCAAATTTGTATCTTGGGAAGTTTAGCCCTAGACCTCTTGTGAGGTTTGAGAATAACACTATTTTCTTATGTACACCTGCTTATTATTTTAAAACAACGCCAAACAGTAGCATCCAACAATGCTGATCATAAACTCGATCAATGAGCGACAACACAAAAATGTTACCTAATTGAAATTTGTGTCTAATTTTCTTTTAAATTACTATCCAGTATCCATCTTATAGCCGATGGTAAACCACATCGTTTCGTCAGTGGATCAAAGGCAGGGAAAAAAAAGCCCAAATATCCCACCGAAAAAGTTAAAAAAAATTATAATTACTTAAAAAAAATTACTATATAAAATAACAAAACTTTATTTATCAAATATATAACATATATGTAGCGATTCCGTAAATAAAAAATATGCCAACGAAAAACTTCTGTATTACAAACAAATTGAACCCAATATTAATATGTTTTAGATGTGCATTCGATTTTATTAAAAAATGTTAATATATATATTTTTTTAAATGAAACTTTCAAAACACACCCTTAACCTACTTAATAATTAAAAAAATACCTTTTATTTAAAAATAAATTTAATTATAAAAATCTTTTTACAATTTTTTAAAATAACACTTTATTTATCAATAATGTTAAGTTGGCGTTTCAATGTTTGCCAGAAATTTCAGCATTATTTGAATAAAAATAAGAGGGTAGGGTATGGTGGCTTAAGTCACAAAACAAAACGGGCCCCACATGCTGCCACATCAGCTTTTCACTCCCACTCAAAAATACTCATTCACTCACAACACACCTTCACCTCTTCACTTGGGTCCCACCACTAACTATTTTTTTTTTCAATTTTTTTCACACAAACATAATTTATTTCACACAAATTAAAAATACAATACATAAAAAAACATAAAATAAAATACGAAACATAAGGAAATTAAACGATACGAAACATAAAAACATAAAATTACGAAACTAATCGTCTGCACCAGCATCGTCTGCACCGGCATCTTCATATTTCTTCATTATTTCAGCTTGTTGCCTTTCAATGAAGGCTCGTTTATGAGGCGGCAACTTCGAAGTATCGATCATGAGAAACTTCATCTCTTCAAACTTTTTGATAGCTAAATCTTTTTCCCTCTGCGCCTCGTACGCTCTTTCAGCAGCATCACATTTACGTCTATAATCTTGATAAACAAGTGACGATACAGACTCCGATTGGCTTCCCCCGGTGCTCCCCGACGTTTCAACCGATTTTTTTTTCACAGGACGTTGTTTACCGGCGGGACGTTCTCTTTTATCCGGACCAAACACCTCTTGGAGATTATCTCCATCAATCGGCTCCGCCGCACCCCATTTGGGGTACTCTTTCAAAATTTTCCACACGTGACGGTATTTAAATTTTTTACCAATTCGCTTAAAGTACACAGTCTCAATCAAGTCAGCTTCATTTTCCCCGCTTTTACGATTTGCCTGTTTGTAATAAGCTTTAAACCGTTGGCAATCACCGTGCATTCGGGTCCATTTCCGCGTCAACATATTTTTGGTACGCGCCGGACCTGTTGTTCGGTCGTGGAAATCTTCAAAAATCTTGTTCCAATAGATTTCATCCCGTTGGTCTTTTTCGATATTCGCGTCCTGCGAGTGCTCGATCCAAGACTCGGCTAGCAAGATTCCTTATTTGTTATTCCAACGGATATTGAGTCGCCTTATTTTCATATCTTCATTTTCATCGCCCTCGTCCAATTCGATAACTGGATGTTTTCCCGTCCTTTTTTGTTTCCGCTTAGGTTCACGGGGTTCTTGGGCTTGAGGTATTTTGAATTGTGGTTGTGATGAGTGTTGTGGAAAACTTTGTGGTTGTGATGATTGTAAAAAATGGCGGTTGTGATGATTGTTGTGGAAAAAAGTGTGGTTGCGTATTTCTTGGATTCATGTAACCTTGGAACCCGTATTGTTGATTTTGATGATACGTCAATTGTGATTGATAATCGGGCGGTGACATTTGCGTTCCATAAGGGGGAAAACGGTTGCGACGAGTTTGAGTATTGGGAACTTGGGGTAGACAGATTCGATTGGTTTGGCGAAGTTGAGTATTGGTTGGATTAGAGAAGATGGGTAAAAAAACTCGGGTTTTGTTCATTTGGTGGTTGAGACATTTTTTTTGGAGAAGAAGATTATATGTTTATAAATATTGTTGTAGAGAAGTGTGTGTTAAATTGGTAAAATGAGATGTTATTTATAGGTAACAATGGGTATAAAAAAATTATAATTTTTTAAAAGTTTGAAAATGTATCCGTTGGTTTTCAAACGGTTTAATGTATTTGATTTTGTCTTCTAGTTTCGTCGTGTAGGTGGCGAGATGTTGGGATTTTGGCCGGTGGCGAGCTAGCCCGGTATGGTGACGAGGGAAGTGGCGTGCTCCCTCGCCACCATACCCTACCCTCTTAGTGGTAAACTTCTTCTATAAAGCATATACATACCTAATTTGTAATATAAAGACTTTTAACCTTATTCTAGTGGTTCTTATTTGTTTCAACATAAGCTTTAGCATATTCTTTTACCAGCAACTTACACATTTTTAATTCAAAACATTCGGAATAAAATGCTTAAAACATTTACAAGAATAAATACACGAAATTCGGTCCATGATTTAAATTAAACCAGGTGTGTTTGACATAAAGCTTTTAAGAGCATTTTGAAGCAATTAGCATTTAACATTTAGAGCACAAGGTACGTTGTGTTATGGCTTGGCGCCATAGCCTACAGCCATCCTTTGGCTATGGCGCACGGGTATCGGGTATGGCGTCATGGCATCTCGCGTCATGGTGACCAGCCCACGTGGTTGAGTTTTTTTTTTAAATCTGACTGTTTAATAATGGTAGGGGAGCGGGTTTTTTAATTAAATACCTCAAAAAATTTAAATTTTTACCCCTTAAAATCTTATAAATATCTTCTTATTATTTCATATTTCACGCATACTTCCAATATATTTTATAACATACTATTTTCTAATTCTCTCATTTTTTTTCTCAATAAAATGAATCCCAACCAACCATGGATTACGGGTATGCTAAACGATCCACAAAACCAAATTCCGGACTCGTCTTCGAATCCGACCAACAATCCGACCTCCTCCACTCAACTTTCATACAACCAAATGCCTTAATATCTCAACTTCCAAAACCCATATGCTAATCCCGACGAACAAATGCTATTTAACTAATAAAAAAATGTAAATGCAATATAACCAATTTTCTCAACAACAACAACCAAACCAAGCCACTGCTTCCCAACCACAATCCAACCAACAAGCTTTCCACCTATAAGACGAAGACGAAGAAAAAGAAGACGCCCCGGCCCCGACGTCGAAAAAACAAAAGGAACCCGTTTGAAGAAAATGGCGAAGAAAAACAAAAAACCGCAAGCCGAACGGACCCGAGCACGACATTTATGGAGCCAAGGCGAGGAGTTGCTTTTGGCGAAATGTTTCATTCAAATATCCGAGGATTCAAAAACAGATTCAGATCAAAAAATGTTACGTTTTGGTATAAAATTCTCGAGGTATACAATGAGGAAGCCAAGAAAAACAACTACACGCCTCGTACCAAGAACATGTTGACGGGAAAGTGGACTCCAATGAATCGAGATGTTCAAAAGTTTAATTCGTTAGTGCAAGAAACGCTTGTTATAAGTGGTGAGAACGATGAAGATTGGTTGACGAGGGTACAAATATTGTTTAAAACACACACGGGTTCGAAATTTAAGCACAATAGCGCTTAGCTATTTTTGAAAGACAAGCACAAGTGAAAAAATCTCGAATCAACATTGGCAAGACGAAATCGTCTTCGGGTTACCGACGAGGAACCCGAACATTTTGGAGAAGACACGTTGCCGCGGCCACCCGGGCACATCGAATTGCTAAGAGTCAACGTTCGTCATACTCGACCGCTAGTTCCGGTTCAAACCCGGCAATGTTTCAAGAAATGATGCAACAACAATACGAGTTAGACCGCAAGGCAAAGATGGAGGTTATCGAGCGAGAGGCAAATGCGATAGATAATTTATACAATTCTCAAAAGATTTCTGAGGACTTGCGAATGCTACAAATCGACACATGCGGGATGAATCTGGTCGACGCGGCTATCATTAACGTCCAAAAAGCACGAGTCCGGGAGTTATATCCACCATAAAACTAGTTAACTTTATGTATTTTTAATTTTAATGTCTTTTTTCGTAATTTTTTTATTTCTATGTAATGCCTTTTTTTAAAATTAATGTAATGTGTTTTAATTTTAATGAAGTTTATTTTAGTTATATTGTGTATGGTTTATTTTATGTAAATGAAGAAAAAAAATTGTCCAACGGCACCACATATTTCTGATGTCAAGGTATACGGCACAAAATGTGGTGCCAAAGGAATTTTGATGCCACAGGGGTTTTTCCTGACGTGACAGCACTTTTTGGCTATGGCGCGAGGAGTTTGGCACGAGGGTACCCAATGCTCTTAGCATTATTATCACAAAGCTCGTTTGAAAAAAAAAACCAGTTAGCATTTATAAAATTATAAAAACGCTAATTTCTCAATTATCTTTGAATAAGCATTTAACATTTGACATTTAGCATAATGTCATTTTAGACATTAAAATTATAACTACAATTACTTTATCAAACATTTTTATAAATTTAACTGCTACTGCTAACCGTTAATACTAACTACTGCTAACACCCGAAACAGAATAAGGCCGATAAAAGGTTTTTCCTTTTCGCATTATTATCATCTAATGAATAATACCATTTACCATACAAAAAAAATATGTAACTTTTATAAGATTAATGATTATTCATTCTTGCTTTAAAAAATATAACTTTAATATATCTCTACTACTTATAAAAAGTATGATTTTTTTTAATTTTAATTTTAAAACTTAAATTAATGCGTTTTGTCTAAATTACTCTTAAATACCTTTTAATACACCTTAAGATTGATCAATTATAAATTTAGAAACTTTTCAAAAACATACACTATATTAATTTAAAAACACACACGCTTTGTATTTCAAAAAACACACGTTTTGCATCAAGTGTCGAATCAGAATCACGATTTCACAAATATAATTATTTGTCGTTATACACCGTCGATCATGTCGATAGATAAAGAACAAACACATGAAGACACAATAACAAACCATGTTAAAAGGTTGAAATTCCAACTTTTTATTAAATTAACTAAAAGGGGATTCCACTTCACTCAAGTTGCATTGTGTTCTCTTTCCATTTGTTAACAAGTCATCAATTATTCAGCCCACATCATTTTTATATTTATTGCTGTTCTAAAAAAATTATATTTATTTTATGGTAATTAAAGTATTTACTAAAAATATTAAGACCTTTTTTGTTAGTGGGCATTTTGTCTTGTCAATGCAATTTAAGTGTCTTTTGAAAGTCCCATTCCTTGTTACCCCACTCTATAAAGTAAATCCCCTTAAATCCCTTCTTCTATTTGCTTACAAATTATTTTACCAATAGGAATAATAAATCATTTTTTTAATTGGTTAGATTCTTTCTTTCTTTTTAATTAAAAGATACCAAGTACAAAAGTCTTTAAATCGAATACAACAAAGACTTGAAATCATAGCATTTAGCACAACTAGGAAATCTATAAAATATATGTTGAGTATAAAAGTTAAGCATAGTCTGAGCCGGCGAGAAACCTAGATTCCGTGCACCTCATTCAAACTCCGACCGAACCTTAGAGGACCTAGCCACATGCAAAACCGAAAATAGAAGCTTAGACAAAACAAAAAGAGTTTATCAATCAATTTCAATTTATGTTAGATGCAAACAACTTTAAAGTGACCAGTACCACGTCAACCTCTTGAAAAAGATGGCTTTACTTGGTTTAACCGTGTGTGGTGGTGGGTTCAAACCATATAGATTAGTCGGCCAAAGGTCGAAAACCCGAGTTAAAAAAATGGTATGTCAATAAATTAAAATTTTGTTCAAAATAATGGATTAGAAAATTTTATGGATCTTAAAGTTTTAAATAAAAAGCCATTGCATCAGGGGAGTGGGAAAGTGGTTTCATTTGGTTTGTGGAACTAATTTTATGAATCATCCATTCATCATATTTGATGGATATATTAATAAGTTATTATTATTAGATGAAAGTTATTTGTAATGTTAAGAAAACTTTAAATTAGATGAAAGTTAGCATCGTTTACAAAAGGTAAGTAATTTTTTACACATAGTGGTATGGTTACTAGAATAATAACTAGTTTTAAACTAAACTAAAGAAATCATATTTTGTGCTTCAAAACTTTGCTTACTCCAATTGATTTTTTTTTGAAAAAAGTATTGACACTAGTAAGTACATTTCGTAACTCCATTACAAGAGTTTTAAGCTGTAATTAATGTCAAATCACGTCTAGAATCTCATTAGTGATCTAAGTTTGTCAAATCATGTTGGAGATCCCACAAACGATCAAGTTTATGTCGAACGGACGTGGAAACTTGCTTGGCCTACGGATTCTATGAACTTTTTAATTTTTGGAGCTTAAAAGTTATCGTACTATCTTTAACTAACAAATTATGAACGAGTTTGATTGCCATTAGCTAAAAAAATTATTCGTATTGGTACAAAGTCCACTAATCAAAGACTAATTATAATGGTTGGACTAATTAGAGCTTGAAACGTAGCCTAATAAAAAGCTAATTATTCCCTAATTAGTGGATATTAAAAGTGATGGAGGCGGAAACGTACAAAAATTGTTGTGTAACACAAAGTTTAAGAATGGGTTCTCCTCCATTTAAGTTGGAGAAAATCCATTAAAGGTTATGCAGTGTCACAATCAGGGTGTGTTTCGAGGATTCGGGGACACCTATGAATTTTTTTTCTTTTAGTTTTATTTTGTTAAAAAACCCTCGATTTTTTATAAATGCGCATGGTCTCAAGAATTTATGTATGAAGTCATGTTTGATTTTTTCTAAATGTACCTGATGATTTTGTGTTCTGATTTCGTCCCTTATTGTATGTAAACGAGGTGGGTTACCCACGCTCCGCCGCGGGACACGAAGGGCCAACGTTGCAACGGACCGATAACCCCAAGGGCTATATTTGTAAATTGCTAAAAAAAATTAAGTTAACGGTCCGTTAAGTAACGACCGAGCCAAGGACTATTTTCATAAATTGCTTTAAAAAATTAACTAACGGTCGTTACTTAACAGCCGTTAGTGAGGGGGAGGGGTATTTTGTAAAAAAATAAATAAAGTGAGGGTAGTTTTCATAATTTGAACCATAGTGTGAGGGGCTATTTCGTAAATACTCGAGCGGCTATTTCGTAAATATCGACGGGTTACGGGCGGGTTTTTGAATCGGGCAGGCGGTTTACGGGTCGGATAAACAGGCCGGGTTGTGTGAGAGTAATTTTCCTGTCGGCCGGGTGAGTACTGAGTCAGGTCGCCCCAATGGGTTGCGACGGGGTATCTAGCCTTTTTATAGAATTATAATTGTTACTTTAAGTCAAATAAATTGTGTTTAGTATGTTTAGTAGCATAACAGATAGAGTAAATTGCAATAATGGTCCTTGTGGTTTGGCAAAATTGCAAATTTGGTTTGTCGAATTTCGAAGTTGCAAAAACAGTCATTATTTTGAAGGTTTCGTTCCACTTTTGGTCATTGGTCTACCTAAAATGACTAAAATACCTCTTTGTTCTTTTACAAAAACCGTCCGTTAAGAGGGGTATTTTAGTCATTTCAGGTCGACCAAGGACCTGTTAGGTTTTATAATCTAATTAATCATGTTATTATCACGAGTACGCAGCGGAATAAATGATCACGTGTAGAACACAATAATTAACAAGATAGAAAACATGTACCTTTTAGCACGAAACGATACACCGTTTAAAGGTAACCGTAAACACCGTCTTCTTTATACGCGTGTGTATAATACCACGCGTAACCACAAGAATCAAAGGTATGATTCCTCTAAGCTTCCACACACTATACGTTCTTAGCAAACGACGAGGTATGCTAGTACTAGTAGTGAATAACCAAACGACCAATGAATCTTGACAATCAAGTGTACCGAATAAGTCTTTGTTGCTTAGGGTCGAACCACCAAAATCACAAAACCCTTTTTAGCTTCTGTTGCAATCGAACCAAGAAGATAACCCAAGTAAACCGAAATCTTTTAAGGTTTGGAAGTTCGGGCGAGCACAAGAATGATTTTGGTTTTAGGTATTTAGTTATCTCTTTTTCTATATTTTAACAATAACCCCAAGACCCTCTTTATATAGCCTCAAAACCTTACCTTGTCAAACAAGCAATCCTAATCCTATTATGATTGTAGTTCCAACCGGCTAGGGAAAAAGAAGGTCAACCCGCAACCTTGGATTATTCGGTTTATTCAATATTAGTCCCTCAATTCTTTAACGACTAATATAAATACTTGTTAACATTTAACGATCGTTTGTTAGTCATTTAATATATTACATTAATATATTTTCTCGTCATTTAACATATAAACGTGTGCGTCCCCTTAGGCTCGAAAATATTTCCGGACATATATTATTCATATATGGTCATATTCCAACACGTATAACCCCATTTCTTAGACTTTGTAAAGTTACGCTATTATTTGTTGCATTTTAGTATTATGATTAAAATATAAGAGAAAATGAGTGATTTTTTTTATTGTTTCTTGTTTAAGATTGTATTATTATTATTATTATAATGTAATTGAGTTCTGCATCAAAAATTTTAATAGAATGAATGTATCAGAAAAAAGAGCTGTTCGAATGCGGCACAATTATAAGGTTGCTTCAGATGCTTATATATACTTTGCGCGTTGTTTAGCAAAATTTTGGTATTAGCAGATATCCGTATGTACCGATCTATTTTGATCTCGATTTGTTTCTCTTCTGTTCCCAGGGTTAAGCTGAAATGACAGGTTAACTAGAAGATTTTGAAAAATCATTTTCTTCAAAAACGAGTTTTTCTAAACTTTCATCAATCTAGTAATCTACCTTAGATTATACATGAGAAACAAGCTTCCTATGCTCATAAAGATACCCATTTTTGCTATTATATCAACCAATGTAATCTACCTTAGATTAACATATGGAATCAACCAATGTTGTTTCTACGACTAAATCTAACGAGAAACTATACATGATCATAACACGAAACACGTTATATAATCTGGCCCATTTGACGAGCGGCTTCTACACATGCCCATATGCATTCTTGTTTGCATTCTTGAGGAGTAAAAACCTTCAAATTCATGCATTCGAAAACACAATCCCTCATGCAAAATATGGTAACCGCCTCCGACACCCTTGTCGTCATGAGAACCACCAATGTGGCAACAATTACCGACGCAAGAGCCACCGTTTTGTTGCCAGCCATGGTGGGTTTTCCTCAAATTTGTGTATGGAAAATGGTGGTTAGGGGAAGTAAAATTGTTGGTTTATGATGGGCTTCTTATTTAAGGGAAATATGTATAGCCATTAAACCTTTGCCTTGGAATTGTGGTTAGCTTTTCGAACTCATTAGTTTACAAATGTACAATCTTATAATAC
Organism: Tanacetum coccineum; assembly: GCA_026074375.1. NCBI lineage: Eukaryota > Viridiplantae > Streptophyta > Magnoliopsida > Asterales > Asteraceae > Tanacetum > Tanacetum coccineum. The sequence goes on from BQNB010003570.1 coordinate 11,617, forward strand.
AAATCATGATTTGGTTATATTTCGACATGTCCTTCAACTTACGAACAATTTCGTCTAGAATCTTTTGTTTTCGTTAATTATATTAGTTTAACGTTCCCGGCTGTATATCTAATATATTTGGTCAAACTATTGAACCATATGACATAAATACTGATCTAGTAAGAATGGACTATATGTAGCCGTGTTCAAAAAAACCGAAACCGAAATCGAAACCGAAAAAAAAACCGAAACCGAAACCGGTCAACACCGGTTATTGACCCTAACCGGTTCCGGTTACGGAATAACCGGCGGTTAGTAACCGGTTGTCGTTTCTAGCCGTTTACCGGTTAGACAACCGGTTAACCCCTGGTCGGTTGGGCAACCGGTTGGGTAGTAACGGTTTTAAAATGATTAAAACGTTGCTATCTCTTCTGTATTCATGCTGAAGCAAGCACACTATATGAAGGTCGTTTTTTTTTTGACCGTTTTCTTTTGTCTTTAAGCCATCTCATTTCACTACTAAATCTATTATAAATACCCATTTGGTTTAGTTACAACAATCAAAACTCTCAAAAACACTAAACGCTCACAAATCGCTCAATGTATTAGTTTGTGTTTCATGTTTAATGTATTATGAGTTTATTTAATAAAAGTTAAAGTTTATTAAGTTTATTATTTTTAAAACGATTTGGAAAAAAACTCGTGGGCATAAATCCACAAAAGTTCCATAATTTTATCCTCCACACTGGATTATCAAGTTTTGATAAAACTCACCATGGATTTATATAGCTTGGGACAATGAATGGCATCTGTGGGCTTCAAATTTCGGATATAAAACAGCATGACACCATGGGCCATTACAAAACGAATTACAACACCACGTCACCACTAGACAGTAACATTTTTCTTGATTAAAAAAAACCGGTTACTAACCGGGTTTTCTAACTGTAACCGGTTACTAACCGGTCCCAACCGGTTAGTACCGGTTAGGGTTTTTCGGGTTCAAAAGTCTAACCGGTTACTAACCGGTTTTTGGTACTAACCGGGTTGACCGGGTTTGACCAAATAACCGGTTAGGGTCGGTTAGTAACCGGTTACGGGAAAATAACCGGTTTGTACACGGCTAACTATATGATACAAACATGCTAAACAAGATTTTCATTTTCAATCTAAGATTTGTTTAACATGTATCATTCTTGAATACCAACTTCTTTTCCGGCTTTTAAGTCCGAAAAAAATGTCACACACAAACAATAAGCAAGGGTGAAGCTTCAAAACTGATTTCCATCTTCAGATAGATTCTTTCTTCGAACACCAATGAAGATCATATTCAAATTCATCTTCAAATACATATCAAAGGTGGCTCTGTTGGGTTCACTCGTGCCCAAAAGGTTGATATTTTTAAACAAAAGATGGTGTATGTTGATATAAAAATAAATAAGATATAATAAGAATATATCAATCATGCATCCCACTAAATGAACATGAAGCGTACAACAAATGAATTTAAAAATAAATAAGATATAAAACTATATGAAGTAGCTGGTTCATGATCCCACCTGTAAGATGGAGCAACAGAGTCAGTGTATGAGGAATGTGGATTTACAGCCAAAAAAATGGCATAAGCAAATCTACGATCCAAATTATAAACTACTAGTATTAATTATGGGCAGAACTATTCAAAGCGGAAACTATTAGTTTATGCAAACTAGTACACCTGCGAATGTTGATGATGCACCCCGCGCTTAGTCAAGGGTCAACCTTGATACGTCTAGACTTCTCGTATATTCTGAAGGCCAGCATTATAAGCTTTGTATACGGTATTCTTTTGCTTTCCGTAAGCAAAAGGGTCTACCATTAATATAAGTTACCAATTAGACTTTTTTTTGCTTTTGTTCCAAACAAATATCATTGTTTCTATAAACCTGCAGGAAAAAAATGAACTTATTTGGGCAAAGGGTGCTAAATGGATAGTTACTCTTTTGCGTTTCCAACACAATTTGTCAGCAATCATTCACTCTCGCCTACTGTTATGTGTTTCTAGCATCCTTGTTATAAAAAGTTGAGCTTGCAATGAAATGTCAATTATGATTGTAGAATGTAGACAAGGTCAATCGCTTGACAATCCAAATGAACTTATCAAGGAGACATGTGACCATGTGCCGTACAAGCAATGAACATACAAGAATGACATGCTTAAAAATGTTACGTGCCAGTCAGCAGCTTTATCTATACTACTATATAAAGCATTTATAATGTGAGACCCATTAAAAATTAAGATAAGGAGATGCAATCTTGACCATCCATCTCATTTTAGGGAACCACATCAAAAAGTGACATGTGTCATTTTTTTATTAAAAAATCACTTTTATTTTCAAATTGAAATATCTTTTTATCAATTTAATTTTATTATGATCTAATTTCACCATATTTTTTAAAATTTTGTGTTTTTTAATTCAACATACATTTGATATATTTTTACATTAATTTGTTATTTACAAAATTAAGTGGGCTTAATGTATGTTTTATTAATATTTATTACAACTTAACCCTTGAATTAAATATAAACTTGATATGGGGCGTTAAAAATATACTTTGCGGAGAAGGATTTGTCTTATTACATGCGAGAATGTGAAATGTCAATTATGATTGTAGAATGTAGACAAGGTCAATCGCTTGACAATCCAAATGAACTTATCAAGCAGACATGTGACCATGTGCCGTACAAGCAATGAACATACAAGAATGACATGCTTAAAAATGTTACGTGCCAGTCAGCAGCTTTATTATAAGAAATACTCTCCCCTCACCACCCCTGTCTCTTTTCTCTTACTTTTGAGTTATCACCAAATCAACCATCACCATTACCCTCTCTTCTGCTATCTATTTCCTTTAAAACCTGTTATTGTTGACAATCTTTACCATCTACTCAATTTTATAAATCTACCAACACATTAAATCTTTGAACAAACATATTAATCACTTCGGATTTTCAGCATCTACAATGATCCTATAGGTCGACTCTAAGAAATGGTAAGGTTTCTACTGAAATTTAAGTTCATGTTATGCAAGACGAACAGAAATTATAAAACTTTCTTTTTGCGTTTAATGCATCCAGGGAGCTCAAGTAAACATCATTGTTGGATCACATGTATGGGCAGAAGATCCTGAAGTTGCATGGATCGACGGACAGGTGACTCAAATCAACGGCAACAATGCCACCATAATCACTACAAACAGGAAAATAGTAAGAACTGATAATTCTAATTTTCATATTATAACATATATGTTTCAAACATCTATCCAACGATTCATGCATATAATACAAAAAAAGTCTAACGCCTGTTTATTCTATGTTTTAGATAATTGCAGATATTTCCAAAATATACCCGAAGGACACAGAAGCATCCCCTGCTGGGGTTGATGACATGACCAAGTTAGCTTACCTTCATGAGCCAGGAGTCCTTTCCAACCTATCTGCTCGGTTTTCCCTGAACGAAATATACGTTAGTTAAAAGCTATATATATTCAATCATAATGTGAGATACTTTGTTTTCATTAACGCGAGCTACTAAAGTTTTAAGTTATGATATAAGCAGACTTTCACAGGGAACATTCTGATAGCAGTGAACCCGTTCAGGAGACTTCCACATTTGTATGATGTCCAGATGATGGAGCAGTATAAAGGGACAGCTTTTGGAGAGCTAAGCCCACATCTTTTTGCTGTTGCAGATGACTGTTACAGGTACACACTGAATGAAGTTTGAGAAAGTATACTTGTATAGAAGAACCAGAATGGCATGATAGTTTTTGTATATAATTAGAGCAATGGTCAATGAACATGGAAGTCAGTCTATCTTAGTAAGCGGCGAGAGTGGTGCAGGTAAAACAGAGACGACGAAAATGTTGATGAGGTATCTTGCTTTCATGGGAGGTAGATCAGGTACCCAAGAAAGAACAGTTGAACAACAAGTTTTGGAGGTAAGAAATTAGTAATTACAAAAGAATTGACTTTCGTGTATAGCATCTTCCCTTGGTCCAGAGAAAGTTGCAACGTTCAAGTACTTTATTTCCAATGCATATAACCAACCCATAAACTCACATGAAAATTTGACTGACTTGTTAAGAGATGGCTTTTTGACCCATAAACTTTGAGTGTGTCTACTGAGTAGGGTTTAATCTCAAATGGGTTAGATCTACAAAAAGTAATAGAGAAACGGGTTGAACTGGTTGAAAGATTCTTAAAGTCTATCTCTAATGCACATAACCACCTAATTGGACCCCGCTCCGGCGGGATTGGATATAGTTGTTGTTGATAACCACCTAATTGGTCTTATTCATGAATTCAGATTTTTAACTGTTAGTGCACAGTGCACTCCTTATTTAAACAATAGAAAATAAAACTATGGACAAAACTGCGCTGCCCGTAATTTTGAGCATCTAAATAAATTGGGTCACAAACATGGTGATAATTAGGCTAAAAAGCCATTGTACTTTTGAAATTTCCAATATGCAGAATGTTGAGATTTCCAAAGGACATCCGAAAATGGGGAACATTAACGCAATTTAATTGGTTTGTGAGAATATCAAGTTAAGTGGAAATTTTAACAAGACCCTATGACTTCATTTATCAGTCCAACCCGGTGCTGGAAGCCTTTGGGAATGCCAAAACTGTGAAGAACAACAATTCCAGGTGAAAAAGTCATGACATAACTTCAATTTGAGTTTAAAAATAGCATAAATCGACTTACAAGAACATTGTACATGACTGTGTTTCTACCAGTCGTTTTGGTAAATTTGTAGAGATCCAGTTCGACAAGCAAGGAAAGATATCTGGGGCTGCAGTCAGGACTTACCTTCTTGAAAGATCACGTGTTTGCCAGGTTTCAGACCCAGAAAGAAATTACCATTGTTTCTACATGCTCTGTGCAGCACCACATGAGGTATCTTGGAATCATTTATTTACACTAATAATATTTTTGCCAAGATGTAATAATTATTATTTTCAGGATGTCAAGAAGTTCAAGTTGGGAGATCCAAGAACATTCCATTATTTGAACCAAACTAACTGCTATGAAGTAGCAAGCATAGATGACGGAAGGGAGTATCTGGAAACAAGAAAAGCAATGGGTGTTGTGGGAATCTGTCAGGAAGAGCAGGTAAACAACCGAGATTAACTAAATGTGAGAGCCTAAGGGGGTGTTTGGATGTGTTTCCTAAAATGATTGATAAAGAATCAGAAAATCAGCTGCAATGATATGGCTGTAGGACAATGTTTGGATGTGCTTTTGCTGTTAGAAGGTTGTACCAACCCTATGATCAGCTGTTTAGATGTTTGGCAAATTCTGATTCAGGAACTAATACACAAATTACACCCACACTCGTGAGAAAATGCACAATTATGTTATGGTCTTAGTAGATCAGTTATTTGCAGCTAGTATGAAACTGATTATTTTAACCTCTACATAATCAGACAAACAAAAAGGCAGGATCGTTTATTCAAACATTAAAAACAAAGTTTCCATATAATCAGTTTCAAAAGACAAATTTAAAAGACCCCTAACAGATTTCTGAAACAAGAAAACTTGAAATTTTGTAGGATGCTATATTTCGTGTTGTAGCTGCAATTCTTCACCTCGGAAACATTGAATTCATCAAGGGGGAGGAATCTGATTCTTCTAAAATAAAAGATGAAAAGTCACTGTATCATCTTCATACCGCAGCAGAGCTACTCATGTCTGATTCTAATTAACAGCGTGTAAAAGTTTAACTTTTTTAGTTCATGATTCATCTGAAAAATAATCTTACCTGAACATGCTTTCTTGCAGGTGTGACGCGAAATCACTTGAAGAGTCACTTTGTGAGCGTGTTATCGTAACCCCTGATGGAAACATTACAAAACCCTTGGATCCAGCTTCAGCTGCTTTGAGCCGTGATGCCTTGGCAAAAACAGTTTACTCCAAACTATTTGATTGGTAAACACATATATAAATTAGAAGTCCGTATATATGTATGCATGAATAGATGTTACTCTTTGGTCTTCACAGAAAAACTGGAAATTTAATAAGTTTTTAATTGCATACGTGTGATGTCATGTATTAAACATATCAGTCTAAAATTGAACATGAACTGTTGCAGGATTGTGGAGAAAATAAACAATTCAATTGGTCAAGATCCTAATGCTAAAAGCATAATTGGAGTCCTTGATATCTACGGCTTTGAAAGCTTCAAGATTAACAGGTACATGACAGTAGTATCACCAAGAGGTGGCACTATAGACTTTCGACCCATTAGGTTAAGAATTGGTTTTTGAGGTATTTCTAATGAATTAAACAGGTAAATTGGATTTGCTTATTAGGAAACAGGTTGAAAGTCGTCCAATGTGTAGTTTTAATGCATAAACCACCTAAATCCGTTCATGCAAACAGATAACAGTAAATCATTATTGAATAATATATTTTTTCAATCACATTTGCAAACTAAATATTTTAGAAAAGAATATTATTTGTGACAAAAAGTGTTTTGGGCCAACCCCAACACACTCGACCAGTACAAATCTTTTACCAGTTATCTAATTTCCCTGCCCGCCTATTTTAACAAATCTAGTTCCACCGAATTTTCAATAGTAAACAGTTCTTACCTCAGAGAAAAGTGTTTTGAAACATTTATTCCATGACAGCTTTGAGCTGCTTTTTATGCAAAATATATTGCCATTTAGCTTAAATTACTTTTCGCCGGAACTCATTAAACATATCCGACCCCACAACTTTCACGTATAAAGACATACCCTTATCTTCTTCCATAGACCCACACTATTGGTTAAAGGATGTGGATGGTGGGCTTGTTTTGGGGGCTTCCAAAATATAAAAAGTAAAAACAGTCAAAACAGTCAAAACAATACAACAAGTTAGATCGGTTTACAAGTTTTCTCTATGATCGAGTAAAAGTAAAAAACGGTAAAGAAGGTACAAGTTACAGGTAGCGTTTGAAACGAAAACACAAAAATCTCATGTGTAATTGAAACGCAAGAATAAAAACCAATAATATTCCAGATTACGTTATAACAATTCGGAAGCCCCATGGAGAAATCATGAATAAAAAAACCAAGAATATTCCAAATTACGTTGAAACGCAAGAATAAAAACCAAGAATGAAAATCCCATGGAGAAACTCGTCAAAGCAATTTGGAACCCCAAAAAACAAGCCATTGACGTTCTAATAATAAAATCACTATTTAAACATAACTACACGTTTTGAAATATGAAAATGTAAAGAGGAAGAAAATAAAGTATTGAAATGTCTAAATTACCCTCAACCAATATGTATAATGACAATATATTTTGTATAAAAAGCATAATATAGTATTTGAGAAAAGTACATTAAGCATAAATAGCTTTTACCCAATTTTCAATAGTAAACAGTTCTTACCTCAGAGAAAAGTGTTTTGAAACATTTATTCCATGACAGCTTTGAGCAATTCTGCATCAACCTGACAAATGAAAAGCTGCAACAACATTTCAATCAGGTAATGATGAGAAAAAGTACTGAAAAACACATATTGATTGAACGTCAACGTTTTTGTGTGAGTGAATGGTATTATTTAAGCTTACATTAGCAAAGATCCATCACAAACATAAATGGGCAAAAGCATATTTACAGCATGTATTCAAGATGGAGCAAGAAGAATACACAAAGGAGGAAATCAACTGGAGTTACGTAGAATTTGTAGATAATCAAGATGTTTTAGATCTCATTGAGAAGGTAGGACTTCACATATATTATTACTAAATGTTGCAATTTCAACCCATTTACGGGTCCATTGACTCCATTAATTATATCTCTAACCAGTCAAGCGGGTCGCGTTTACAGAACTTGCTATTTAGGAAAACGAGTTGAAAGTCGGCCAATATATATTTTATTTTTGATGCATAAAACCACCTAAATAACTTTATTATAAAATTAAGGATTGTTAACTAGACAATATAGTTTATTAGTTTCTATATGCATACACAAAAATTTATATATAATATTAGCCAAAAGTTTTTGACACAAAGCCGTATAAAAAATTAAACAGTTTTGACCCATTACCACCCAATTTGCCACATCTAAAAATTACCATGTCTTTTGGTATATAACTTAAAAGTGCTATATCGAAGTGTCCACTGACAAACTTTAACCAGTGTCTTATTATGCAGAAAACCCTGGGGAATCATGCTTTCTTGGATGAAGCATTGTTGTAATCCTTGTACGCTTAAAACATAAATAAATAAATAAATTTCTATGTACAATATTTGAAAACATTTAACCTGCACAACAAAACAAATTGCAAGGATACAAAGCTTTATCTTCTTCAATTGCAGCATGTTTCCAAAGTCAACGCATGAAACATTTGCACAAAGACTGTACCAGACATATAACGCACACAAACGCTTTAACAAGCCAAAACTTTCAAGAACAGAGTTCACAATCAACCATTATGCTGGAGATGTAAGCAGAATTTGTGATGCTAATTATCATCCATTGTAACAATAAACTTTATTTTATTATTTAAAGTTTCCATCATATAGGTTACTTACCAAGCAGACCACTTCCTCGACAAGAACAAGGATTATGTTGTAGCAGAACACCAAGCCCTGTTGGATGCCTCAAAGTGTCATTTTGTAGCAAATCTTTTCCCACCATTAGCTGAGGAAACATCTAAACAATCCAAATTCTCTTCGATAGGAACCCGCTTTAAGGTCAGAAAAATCTGCATGATCGCAAAAGAGCTTTTATATACTTTTATAAACCTAACTGAATTCCAAATTGCAGCAACAATTACAATCTCTAATGGAAACCCTAAGCACTACAGAGCCACATTACATCAGATGTGTAAAGCCCAATACGGTCTTGAAGCCGGGAATATTCGAAAATGATAACGTCTTGAATCAGTTAAGATGTGGAGTAAGTTATTTATTTAAACTTGATTATCAGCAACGGCTTCATGAATAAATGTTTGATTTCATTGAGAAATATTTTGATAGGGTGTACTTGAGGCAATTAGGATAAGTTGTGCTGGATATCCAACAAAAAGAGCTTTTAGTGAATTCCTGGAACGGTTTGGAATGCTGGCCCCAAACGTTGTGCATGGGTAAATGATTGTTTTGTAAGATGCAAGCAACTAGAATATATATGAGAAACATCAATCAGCAAGTAACAAACATGTCATAAGCTATAGCCATCTAGTTTCCTAGTTCCAATGTCCTCTTTGCTCTTTCTGTACGCAGATATGATCAGAAGTTAGCATGTGTAGCGATTTGTGATAGATTCGGTTTAAAGGGTTATCAGGTACAAAAACTAAAAGGAATCCTTACAATCCTAATATGACATATCAACGCATTTTCGGAACCTGGAGATAAGTATTTCTGCTTACTGCTCTATGTTTCAGATAGGAAAAAACAAGGTTTTTCTTAGAGCTGGACAGATGGCTGAATTAGATGCACGGAGAACTGAAGTTCTTACAACAGCAGCGAGGAGAATTCAAAGGCAAATAAAAACATATCTTGAGCGAAAAGACTTCATTATACTTAAAAGGGCCACCATCAACGTGCAAAAGCTTTGGAAATGTAACCTTTTCAGCTATACCTAATACAATAATCCATATACATATAGATCACAGCGTACTGGCATCCCACTTAGAATCACAATTTTCTTTTTCCTAACTAACGCAGCAAAACTTGCACGCATGCTTTATGACTACTTGAGGAAAGAAGCTGCATCTATCCGCATACAAAAGTATATTCGAGGCAGAGCATCAAGAAAGTCATATAGACACTTACTGGGAGCAGCACTATCTATTCAAACCTGGTTAATGGCTATGGCTGCCAGGAATGAGTATAGACACAGAAGAAGGACCAAGGTTGCAACTATAATTCAGGTAGAAGGCATTTGTTTTTTTAGGTGAACCCTTGAGAGTTGAGACTACTTAAATAGTTAACTAATATAAATGTCCTAACACAGAAATCATGGCTTGGCTATTCATATATGCAGACTTTACTGAGCATAACAATTTTAATCATATACCATTATACCTATTAACAAATTCCCGGTGTGAATAACATACAGAGTTCATTTGTTGTCTACTTCTTCCCCTTGTTCTTTTGCTAAAAATTGACCATTTTTGTTAGTTATTTCACTAAAAACAGACTGAAATGAATGAACTGATATCAATGTATGCTGATAATCTTTTTGTTTGAGTATGTACTTATATATGCTTGAAATTACTCTGACCATGTTAAACTTATAAGCATCCATGCTTCTCATTTCTTGTCTGACTGATATAACATTAATGCAGCTAGCTGATAGTGCAATTAAGGCTATTTGTATGCATTACATCAAAATGAAGCAATCAAGCAATTTACTGTGACCTCGTAATTTACAATCGGCTGCATCTTTTGCAGACACAGTGGCGTAGATTTTATGCTGTTTCTACATATAAGCATCAGAGGAGAGCAAGTCTTACCCTTCAATGTCTCTGGAGATCAAAGGTAGCAAGGAAGGAACTAAAAATGCTGAAGATGGTAAGCTGCATCTTGTGTCCAAAGCAAAGTAACTTCTCTCTAGTGTTTATCCAAACAAAAAAGTACTTTCTACACGGGGGACTAGCTAACCTTTAGAGGTAAAAGACTATACATCACTAATAACCTGTTATCCTTTTTCAGGCTGCAAAGGATGTTGGGGCCCTTAGAGAAGCTAAGGATAAGCTAGAGAAACGTGTCGAAGAATTAACATGGCAATTAGACTACGAAAAACACTCAAGGGTACTAATTTAGATAATTACTATATATTTCAGATTTACACGTGCATGACTGTACGTGGTCTAGCAAACATAAAATTTGCCACGTACTAGTTATGCGGATCAGCTGCATGATCCGCCAAGTAAAACAATAACTACCATTCCATTGGAAGTTATAGTCAATTGACATATTAATGGAATTTTAACCTCAAGATCTATACTCCATACCTGTAGCAAGGTTGGAGACCATATATGATTAGTGCTAATTGAGTAGAGGACATGTTAAGACTATTCTGTTACTTGCAGATTGATCTTGAAGAAACAAAGGAAAAAGAAATTACAAAGTTGCAGAATGTTTTGCAACAAATTCAAGGGAAGCTGGCAGAAGCACATAACCAAATAATTCATGAGAAAGAAGCAGCAAAATTGGCAATAGAACAAGCCCCTCCAGTCGTCAAAGAAGTACCAGTTGTAGATAACGCCAAAGTGGAAGAATTGATCAATCATAATCATGAATTAAAGGTAATACCAAGAATCTAACGCCCCTATTTCTTATTCCAAACATCATTGCACCCATCCACCAAAGAATCAAATGTAATTTGTAAATGGTGAATAGACACATGGAAAGATCATATTAAGAGTACCATGTAATGTACTGGGCATGATTGCATGAATAACTAATTTTGTCACACATAAAATCTAAATTCTTGAGTTTCCAAAAACTGTAATGAACCTTTTTCTTATTATTTTATTTTTTGTTTACTGTTTTTCATAAGACTGAGACAATTTTCCACATGAAGGATGAAATCCTGGAGCTGAAGAAAAGAGTTGAAGAATTTGAGCAGAAATACCGTGAAGTCGGAAACGAGAGCAAAAGTAGACTAGAAGAGTTAGAGGGTTCAAGGCTTACTGTCTTCCAACTTCAGGAAACCATTGAAAGGTAGCTATAGTAAATTCAGTAGCATTTATAAATGGTCCCTACATGTTCCCTAAATAATTAACTTTATCTTCTAAATGCACATAAACAGATTAGAGGTAAACTTATCCACCCTAAAGTCAGAGAATCAGGTTCTGAGCCAACAAGCATCGCTTGCCGCGGCAAATGATAGCCTCTATGAAGAAACCGCACAGTAAGAAGACAAACACTATCAACTTCTGTGCTACGATCTCTTACCTTTTTTTTCTTTACTATATCCGACGACACTAAGTTCTATAAATACAGTGAACCTTTAATAGGGGAATGCTAATTGTAAAGTTAACCACTCACGTTTCTCTTTCAGCCTCAGAAGCCTGATCAAAAAACTACAGTCAGAAAATGAATTTCTTCGGAACAATAAAGTGGTTGAGGAGGGTTTCAATCCAATAACCACTCCAGAAAAGGTTTTGCCACAATTACGAGTGGGTTCACCCGTTTAACTAAGTAGCATTCTTTTAGCAATGAATGCATAACGTTTAATATTGATCTTATATGACATCACAGAGTTTGGATAATGGACAAGGAATGGAAGACATCTTTGACACACCAAACGTGGAGCAAGATGAGAGACGAGTATATACACCTTCCTCAAAATTATCTCTTAAAAGCATAATAATAGTAATAATAATAATAATAATAATAATAATAATAATAATAATAATAAAAATTTATGCGATTGGAATGTTATAATGACAGCAATGAAACTCTCTTTTGTAGGAGTCTGGAAATGATGCATCCTTCCTAACCATACACAAATCGCTAAGGCTGAGACAGCAGGTATGTAAGGGTACCACAGAGCATAAATTTAATTATGTTAACACAAAATATCTGGAACTAAAAATATGAAACTGGAATTGTCAAAAGAAAATGAGATCGAGAAATTTCACACTGATTTGAACTATATATTTTTATTGTACAAATGCTGCTGTTATTTATAATTTTCTCATTATTTGCCACAATCAGGAGAACCATGATGTGTTAATCAAGTCCCTGCTCGAAGACAAACGATTTGACCAGACCAGGCCAGTTTCTGCATGCTATATTTACAAAATATTAGTTCAGTGGAGGTCCTTCGAGAAAGGGGAGACAGAAATATTTGATAGGATTATTCAAACCATTCAATCATCTACAGAGGTAATATTAAGCATCTACTCTTAACTACAAAGATTATACAACCCTCATCTAGCAGGTAGCCTAACATTTCATGTTAATGAAGACTCGGGATATGAAAGATTTAGCATATTGGCTATCAACAACTTCAACGCTTTTTAACCTACTAGAAAGTACAATCAAGGCAACTAGTTCACCCTACAAGTCTGCACAACGAAATCGTGTCTCTCCCACCACACTGTCTGGTAGGATGGCAAAAGTAAGATCTCTCATGTGTCATTTACACGAATAGACCTTCATTTCAAGTTCTATAATTCTAAATATGATCAACAGGATCTCCTTGTCTCTCCTATGGCCATGGGTACCTCAAGTAGGAATAATGGAGTGGAGGAAAAGCGAAGTTCACAATCAAAAACAGAGACCAAGTATCATGCGCTTTTGTTTAAGCAACATTTAGCAGGAGAGTTATTGAAAAATCGTACCGAATGATCGGTGATAGCTTGAAGAAAGAGATAATTCCGTTTCTGAATTTATGTATACAGGTAACACCTAAAAAGCTAGATTACAGTCTCAAATTCTCAAATAAAACTACATTCCAGATCTCTGATTCAATAACAGGCACCAAAATCTACAAGGGTGAGGTCAATAAGAGGGGCATCAGAAAACACCCTTTCAAATATTGTGGCAAAACAGCAGGCGTCAAGTATACACTGGCAAGGCATAGTTAACTGTTTGGATCACACCCTTGAAATTATGTCTGAAAATCATGTAAGCATTCCTTTGACATCAATTTCCTTTTACAAGCAAACGTGTAACACCAATTGTCTTATGTTTAGGTCCCTTCAATATATACCAGGAACTTTTTCAGTCAGGTATTTGAATTTATTGGAGTACAGCTTTTTAATAGGTACGGTGCGAGGTGCCTCTAGTTCAAAAAAAAGATTTCAATGATGTTACTCAAGTTTCTAATAGTTATTCATCTTATCATTCTACAGCTTACTGCTTCGACGAGAATGCTGCACATTAAGCAATGGGGAATATGTAAAGTCTGGTTTGCATGAACTTGAACAATGGCGCACAAAAGCAACAAATCAGGTAATTGCTTGCTAAACAGAGAATATACTCATGTGAAGATCATCATAAGAAATCATCGTATATTATATTATGTTATAATACAGTTTGCTGGATCATCCTGGGATGGACTACATCATATACGACAAGCTGTTGGATTACTGGTACAATGCATTTCCCTATAATATATAACGAAGTACCAATGAAAAGTATCCACAGACATTATAGATAAACACTAAATTATATAATCATGCAGGTATCACATCAAAAGATACAAAAGTCCTTGGAAGAGATTACAAACGAACTCTGTCCGGTAACTTTTCAAACACAATTTACCATCTTTATGATTATTTCAGTTTTTCTTTAACATGCGACAATTATGAATACAAGATTTTAGCATATCTAAACTTTGTTTTCTGTTGTCCATTCTGATCTAGATGTTGAGCATTCCACAAATATATCGTATTGGAACTATGTTTTGGGATGACAAATATGGAACTCAGGGATTATCCCAGAAGGTACGGAATCTACAGAATTCATATCAATATAATTTTTCCTAGTGTGACAAACATGAACGACATTTAAATTCGTTAACTGTGAGCTCATTATTAACTTATATTAGGTAATTACCAAGATGAGATCAATAATGTCGGAAGATTTAATCGGCATGCCCAACAATTCATTCCTACTAGACGCAGAGTCCAGGTTACAAACACGCTACTAAAACATCTATCACAATATAAGTTATAAAACCATAACATGTTGCTAACTAACTAACTAACATTCTATCATAATATAGCATACCATTCTCCGTGGAAGAAATCATTCAGTCTTCCACAAACATCAAACTTATAGCTATCGACACCACTTTCTCTCCGCAGAGATCTGACTTTTGTTTCCAATAAACAACACAAATGGAAATGTAACTCAATTACTGCCACTAGGGCATGTTTGGTAGAGGGAATTAAAGTAAAAGAAATGGAATTGAATTCATTTCTATTGTTTGGTCGGTAAAGAAAGAAAAACGGTGGAGAATTAAATTCTTTAAGGAATTGTGTCATTTGTTATCTGAATCTGATTCGCACATCTGAATCTGATTCGCACATCTGAATCTGAATCTGATGCGCAAATGTCTGAATCTGAATGAAATGATATTGTTTGTTTTTTACTGTTTTAAAATGTCTGAAAGATAAATGTTCACAATAATCCAGTTTATTCTTAAAATCAGTTTTATTCTTACAAAACATAAACATGTTTAAAAATTATATAGAACATTTTAGTCATAAACTTAACATAGTTGTGCAACGTGAGAATAAAATGTCTTAAAAACATTCAAAATTTTGTGTCGCAATTTATTCTCACAAAGTAGTTATATATTGTATTCCAATGTGGTTAAACATTTTCATCCTTTTGCAAATTGTTGCTATCATTAACTTTACAATCATAAGATTGCGAAAAATAATATTTCGTAGTATACTTAACATTGTCAAGTGAGAATTAAAATACTTTTTAGTGAAAAAAATTAAGTTCGCATGTAAATTACACAGTCATAATTTAATTTCACAAACTAGTTACATATTACTATTGTTTGAAAAAGCATCATCATCATCAGTATTTTGAACATTATTTATTTAACAAAAAAGAAATATTAATTCTTTTTAATGTAGTATCAATATTAAAAGAAGAGTAAAAAAATATCTCACAAAACAAAAAGATAAAAAACAAAATATAACTATATGAATAAAAAAAATGACGAGTAAAAAAAAACTCTCAAAACAAGAGACAAAACAATAGAAGAAAAAAACAAATAAAATAAACTAAAGATAAAAAAAAGGTTAATGAGTGACTGAAGGTAATATGGAGGCAATCTATGACCCCCCCCCCCCCCCCCCCCCATCACATCTAGTTGGTTAATTGTTTCAGCTCTGACCGGTCTGACGAAAGAAAAACAACAAACGCTCTTAATGAACCTAATTGTATGAGCGCGTCTGTAGAGTGAAGAGTCTGATCATAGAGTTGTTAAGAGGCTCTTTTTAAAAAACAAACACCACCTTATTCTCATTTCCTCATTTCCATCATATTTGGTGTGGAAACTATTTCCTACTTGTTAGAATTCATTTGAGCCAAAAAACAAAAAAAGATTTATTACGTTTTATTTATTTATTTATTATTTATTGTTATTATAGATATTAAAAAATAAAATTAATAATAATAATAATAATTTATTTATTTTATTATTATTATTTATTGTTTTAATAATTTCTTTATTTATTAATACTTATTATTATTATTATTAGTATCATTATTTTACTGTTTATTATTATTATTATTACTAATATTTTATTATTTAATATTATTAATATTATTTATTAATATTATTTATTATTATTATTTTTATTTTTTTATAGTTAATTATTATTATTTATTATTTATTATTTATTTATTTATTATTTTATATTATTATTATTATTAATATTTCTTATTATTATTATTTGTTTATTTATTTATTTTTCTATTTAGTTTTTTTAAAAGGAAAAAAAGATTTGCATGATTATTTTTTTATCAAATCTCTGACGCTACCAAACAGCGGAATTCATTAAACTTTCTTACTGGATTTCATTTCTAAGAAATTCAATTCTCTGCTTCATTTCTAATCTCTGAAATTCTCTCTACCAAACGTGAGCTTCACTGTGATTAACTGATAAGAATGTACAGTTTCTTTGTTGTTCATTCTTTCCTACATTCAAAGTCATTAGTGCTTGATATGTTCTATTATTGTTTTCTAGGCCTAATGAATGTACAATGGCGGGCGACTATATGTATGGTCGTCGAGAACGCGTGTATTAAGAACGCAGTTCCGTTTTTCCTAACTTCATCTAGCTAGTGATCATTTTAACTATTTAATATTGTACTAACTTTTATTTATTATATTATATTATGCATTTAAGTTGTGAGTCATAACAAAATTAAGATATGGAGGTAGTAATATTGGATACATCTTTCATTTTTAAAGATTTCATACATTGAGTGACATTGTCGGCACCTCTTAATTAAAAATTCAACCCTTTTAATTTTCAAATTGAAATTATCTTTATTCCTCACACCCCCCCATTAACTTTTTTTTATGATATAATTGCGAACCATATTTTTTAAAAAATTTTGTTATCCTTTATTTAAAATCCATTTTGATATTTTTTTATAAATTTTTAGTTTTTTACTTTTTAGTGGGTTTATTTTATTTTGATTTAAATTTTTTACAACTTTAACCATTGAATACAAACTTGTTTGGTAAAAATTAAATACATTGAAAAGAGTGTTTAATTGGTAAGAGACCGTGAGAGTCTTTTTACATGCGAGAATTGTGATGTTAATATGGTGTTGCGGGAAAGCTACAGGAAACCCAAACAAACACATACAACGGACACGTATACATTCGAAGTGTTGTGAAACGAATTTCACTTCGCCGGAGGTATTTTGCAGGGGAGAGTTAGGTCAAAAAAAGTTATCACCGCTATGCGCGGGTATCCAACTATACAACAAATGAATGTGAAGCCGGAAACAAACTGACTTTAAGAGAAATATGCTGCCTGTCTAGGATGCACGGAAACTCCGCCGAGATGCCGTATGACGTTTCCGAAACGCGGGGAAACGGGAAACGCGGGGAAACGTCCCCAAGAAAAGGGGAAACGTTTCTAAAATTATGGTACGCGGATCCTTAGGGGAAACGTTTGGGGAAACGTTTCCGGCCCAAAAACCCACATTTCCTATGGCCCATTAACTAAAAGCCTTTTATTTTAAACCTACGTGATTAAAACCCTCCGGAACTCAAAAGTCACGGCTCTTCATCTTGTCAAACCCTCCAGAACTTATAAACCCATTATGTAGTCGACATACAATCAACAGGTGATTAAAATACAATCATCAATTCTTTATTGTCTATGGTATTGCCATTTGTATGATGTTTATCTTTTATAGAATTATCAATGATGGAAACAATAAGGCTTTCTTTTCTGTTTTTCTTTAAAAAGAGACGTAAGCTAGCTTGATAATGAAAAGATAATGGCATTTGATGATTTGAACAATTAGGACTAGACATGTACTATATCATAATTCACAAGCAAACCAATTATAACCTTGGCTACTGTTATGACTAATAATTGTGTAGCATGACCCTACTGTTGTATAAGCTTCTAATTTGTGTAGCATGACTAATAATTCTGTGCTTTAGGTTTTTTATTTGTGTAAGTATGACTAATAATTATAACCTTGGCTACTTGTATAAGCTTCTAATTGATGATTGTGAGTTATTTGTTTGGACTTTTGAATGTTTTGTAATATTTTTTGGATGACAATTTGTCATATACTAAAATATTATAAAACATATAGACGTTTCCCCGCCGTACTCGTTTCTTGAATTTTAGGATGTTGCCGTTTCCCGGTACCCGTACCCGTCCCCGTTCTCGTTTCCGTCCCCGTGCAACTTAGCTGCCTGTTATTGAAATTAGAGCGAATATTTCAACTATATCCTCACAGAGCACTAAATCGAATATCATTACATAAATAATTTTGATCATACGATACTTAATCTACAGGTCAGGTTATAGTTGCATAAACCAGGCGAGCTCATATACGAAGATTGTCAGCTCTGATTTCCTAACTTTTACTGGCCTCACTAATAACTGTTTTCAGTAATCATTCTAAACTATAAGATATTGAACTTACTTCTAATGACACAAACAAACCGATTCAAAGACGAAACGAACTGATTTTGATTGGAATATGTTACGTCTTAATCGAATTAAAGCGAATACACATTGACAGTAACTTTGACTCTTCGAACTAAAAATTTGTAGTTAGTGATCACGGTAAACTAGTATATGATATTGTACTTCTGATAACACAAACTTACCGATTCGAAGAAGCCGTAGAGGCGAAAACAGACTAATTATGAAGGGAATATACTAGCTGTTAATTGAATTAAAGCGAATACATATTCTTATGAGCAATAACTATTACATAAATTTATAAATAATGTAAATTACACTGAAGATATAATATTGTAACGGATTATGATGTGTGTGATTGGATAGATGTAATGATAAAATTGGTGATTATGAGGAAAAGTGATTGGAATGAAATGAAGGATTT
Organism: Tanacetum coccineum; assembly: GCA_026074375.1. Lineage (NCBI taxonomy): Eukaryota > Viridiplantae > Streptophyta > Magnoliopsida > Asterales > Asteraceae > Tanacetum > Tanacetum coccineum. The sequence goes on from BQNB010003570.1 coordinate 30,675, forward strand.
AACTGAATTGTGAATAAGAAATGTACCTTGTGAAGATATGTTACTCAAGTTTTATGTATGTTGGTTTCCTTTTAGAGCACCGGTTGCACTAAGGTGACAAAACTGAACCAATAATAAATAGGATGGTTGTTAAGGCGTAGATCTTGATATTAGGATCTTACGATTTTACGATACCGCAAAGCAAAAACGATTTGGATCATAGGATCTTTGCATGCTTAAGATTTTATAGGATCTCGATCTTGATCATAGGATCTTAAGATCTACTCCGATCCAATCTTACTTCTCTCGAACCAAAAACTACAAATTTATGCGTAGTGTTTCGTAGAATTTAATAAAATAACATGTTAATCTTCTTAAACATTTCATAATCATAACTTATGACAACATTTCTATGAAAGATTCATATAATTTTGTGTTTTTGATATATAATAATTTGTAGATTTGTATAATATTACAAAGACTATTAAGACAATAACCTTATAGTAGGATCTTACGATCCCGATTCAACTTTACGATCTCGATCTTACAAAGACGAAAACGATCATGGGTAGGATCCTTGGTCTTGAAAACCATGCTATGGACCACCCCTACGTCCATGCCATTGCTTGGTAACTGATATATTAACACTCTATTCATTTTTTTGAGTAAACTGGCAAAAATCATGCCCTGTGATAAAGTAGTATTGTGTGGCCAAATCAAATCACTGACCGATACTAATTGCACTAATCAACCCTGAGTGGCAAATGGTCCGGACAGAAATCATCCTTATTGGGATGATAAATTGCAAAAAGTTAACAAAAAAGTTGTGTTATGTTACTCAAGTTTTATGTATGTTGGTTTCTTTTTAGAGCACCGGCTGCACTAAGGTGACAAAACTGACAACCAATAATAAATACATTTGTGTTGCTTGGGAACTGATTTATAACACTCTTTCATTTTTTTTTAAAGTGAGACTCAAGAATATGTACACGGTAAATGTTGATATTTTGACAATTATGCCCTCACAATCTATTTTACAGTTTTGCCTAAATTAAATTGAATATTTTTGACGATCCTCACCATCTCCATTGCACCAGTCACCGACTCATCGCCACTTTAGCCAACAACGAGAAACAAAAACCGCTTGTGGGTTGCAGATTTCTGGTTTTTTACGTGAGGTTTTCACGTAGAGAATTGCAAACTAAACTATAGAATTAATTTACAGGGGTACCGAAATCCACAATCACTCAACTCGTTCTGGTATCCGTGTATCCGTGATGGAGATATTAGGTGCTGTCCCGAATCGATGCTTAAAACATTTAACTTTCCTAACCAAATTATGGTTTTTTACTTTGTTGTTATAATGAGCATCAACTTTTATACATCAATCGTGTCAAACCCACGTATTAACAAGCTTTCTTTCTAGAACGATGTTAGTGAAATAATTAAAATTTAAAGTGAACTCCGATTACAATCACTGCCAGCAACGGGTGGGGTTTGGGTCGGGTTTTAGTGAACCCGTACCCGTACCCGTTTATAATTTCCAAACTCGTATCCGCCCCAATACCCGATGGATACCCGGTTAGTATTATCCATCGGTTTTTCGGGTTTACCCGCGGGTTTCGGTTATCCGCAATTGAATATTCGTTGGACATGAACAATATAAAAAAATTATGATTTCGTTCATGGACAGTGTAAAAAAATATGCCTAAGTATACAGTGCGAAAATGATCAAATGATCAATACACAATTACACTCTCATTATTATTGTAATGATTTCAAGTTAAATAATTATGTATACAAGTTCAATGGATAATTAATTGATTAAATAAACAAACAATTAATGAATTAAAAATAAAATAAAATAAGATAAAATAAGAACCTTGAGACATAAACTCCGAAGATGAAAGAACTTATACGAGAATTGAAGAGTCAGGCGTGACTAATTGTTTGTAATTACCAAGATGTGGTTGACAAAAATAACTTTTAGAATACGAGTAGTTAAATATTTTGTACAAGGCTAGAAGCCTAAATTGGCCTTATATAAATTGGCAATAAAAGCGGGTACGGATTCAGGTAAACGGGTACGGGTACGGATACGGATAAACGGGGCGGGTATTACCAAAACCCGCAACCGAACTCGTACCCGAGAAAAAAAGAATATTTCTACCCGAACCCGTATCCAAACCCGTCGACCCATCCCCGAACCCGACCCAACCGGTTCGGGTTTCGGTTTACCCCATCGATTTCGAGTGCTTTTGCCATCCCTACTGGCAACAAAGAAATGTAGGAACAATAAACTTGGCTTTCTGAATAAAAGTCTCATATTAATTCATTCTAAAACTTGAATCATACAGATAAAGTAAACCCAAAAAAAATACTGCTAAAGTCTAAAGAACTAACAGCCAAACAACAAGACCCATTTTTAGGCTATGTGTTTTGTTTTGGCAACATCAGAAGCAACTCGGAGGAAATGAGGTAACCCATTGTGAAAGAGAATTCGGATTGGGTTTAATTGTGAAGTGCAAGAAGTAGTTAAGGTGCAGCCTTGTAGGTGGTAACTGGAAAAGAGCATAATATCATGGTTCTAAAAGACGCGCAAAGGCCTCGCAAAGGCGCGAGGTGTGACCTCCACGTCACGCAATAGACCAAGGCTTGGGCTTAAGGCTTGACGTGAGATGATGAGTGAAAAAACGTGATAAGACGCGATAAAACGTGATGCGTGGAGGCTTTTTTGAATTCAATTTCGATAAAAATCGTGTTTTTATATAGAAATGAAAAAGATTACATGCAAAGATAGTTTATTGACTTTATTCCTTATGTATGACACTTTTTTTAAACTTAATATATTTGTAATATGTATAAATATATAAATTTATAAATATTTTTATATTTTGTGCCGCTTTAAGTCACGCCTTAAAAACGTCATGACTCGCCATGGCTCGCAAAGGCGTAAGGCTTGGTCATGCCGCCACGCCACGCCTCACGCTATTTATAACCTTGCATAATATCAAGGTTGTCGTTGGGTGAAAAAAGAGACAAAAGGGTAGTAAGCAATAAGGGTATAAATGTAATTAGACACCAAAATTCCATGTGCAAATAAATTTAGTCCGTGTAAATATCAATGCCCTTAGACTAATAACGTGGCTAGTTTTTGTCTCCTAATTACCTAAATGAAAATGTGAAATGTATAGTGTATTATAAATACTCATGTAGTTTATGCAATAAATTTACACCAATTCACCATATTAAGGTGATACTTCTATCATATCTTTATCTATCTTTCTAATATTTCTTTAGTGGTTCTTAGAAGTTCTTGATTACACTGTTAATCTTGTGATAAAACTAGTTAATTACAACACGTTATCAGCACGATCGTTCACGTCGTTATAATAAAGTAAGTTTTAGAAAATCTTTTCGAAGTAAACATTTTCTTAAGTTGGTTTTGTAATCGACAAAAGTATCAATTTTATCAAAACCATTTATAATTAAAAAAGACACTCATTTTCTTAAAACGTTATATACTTAATAAAAACTTAATCAAGTTACACAACTTTCTTACCAACAATTTAGAATGATGATTAAAAGCACAACTATCTTAATCAACTATATGGACACATATGAGATTCTACCATGGACATATGACAATCTTGGAACTAGTAACCATTTGTATCTTATTATTACGCTAACGTTTATTATTGTTATCAATAACCTTTTATTTATGCAATTAACATTTACTTTATTGCAACTAACTTTTATCTATATCAACATTTACTTTAGTGCAACTAAATTTTATTTATGCAACTAACATTTACTTTACGCAATTAACATTTACTTATGCGGTAATTATGTCTTAACTGTTATTTATTTACGTACACTAATTTTATTCTCATATTTACTAATCTTTATATTTTGTATTTATCATAATGTGTTAACCGAGTTTATTTCTTATTTATTCTTCTTATCGATTTCTTTATAAAAACTTTTATAAAATGTATATACACAACAACTCTTTAACGGTTGTAAACATAAAGAAACAGCTTTACAACGTCTATATTTTTCGCTATAAATTCAGAGCTGCCAATCCACAAAGTTTTCACAAAAACAAATCATCCTCTATCTTAAATCAAGTTTTTGCTCAAAGAAGTTTTCAAGGATGGTTAGCCCGTTTTTAGTTGTATTATCATCATCACAGTCATTCTGCTTATTTACCCTTTGGTTAATCTCCCACCTGGAGACTTGTACTTTTGTTTGGGCTTGTATATATTTGTTATTTTTCCATTACTCTGTATTGCACTATGCATCAATATTAATGGATAAACTATATGCCATGGGTTCTTGATGTTAAAATGCATCTTGAATCTATGGGAATTGCACAAACTATTGTTGAAAATAATGATAGTCCACCACAAGATAAAGCAAGGGCAAACATTTTTCTTCGTAAACATATTGATGATGGACTAAAATTTGAATACCTTACCACTGAAGATCCAAGTATCCTTTGGAAAGATCTTAAGGATCGCTTTGATAATCAAAGGGAAGTTTTACTTCCAGTTGTTCAAGAAGAATGGAGATCTTTACGATTCTAAGACTTTAAAAGTGTCAATGAGTACAGCTCTGCTTTGTTCAGGATTTGTTCACAGCTTAAATTATGTGGACAAACTGTTACTGATGCAGATATGTTGGAGAAAACTTACTCCACATTTCATGCATCAAACATGACTTTGTAGCAACAATACCGACTGCAGAAATTCACAATATATTTTGAGCTAAATGCTTATCTTCTTGCTGCTGAACAGAATAATGAGCTTTTGATGAAAAATCATCAGTCTCGTCCCACTGGATCATTAGCATATCCTGGAGTGAATGCTACTAAAAATGATCCCAAAAGCTTTATGCGTGGGCAAGGCCAAAATCATGAAAAAGGTCATGGCCAATTTGGCAAAAAAAATTCTCATACCCATAACCGTTCTTTTGATCGGAATAAGAAAAACGGTCGAGTTTATACTCATGGTCGTAACCAACAATTACTGATGGTTCTTGATTTAGATGTGGTAGCTCAAACCACTGGGCAAAGTCTTGTCGAACAGCCCCTCACCTCGGTGAGTTGTATCAAGCATCTCTTAAAGAAAAAGAGGGAGAGGTCAATCTTGTGGACCAAGTTGATATTGGAAACAATGACCTGGATACCTCAGACTTCTTTAGTGGTGACACTGAATTGAACACTCCAGATTTTTTCAGTGATCTGGATATCTGAGATGAACTATGTTGAATTATCATAATTATGTCTTTTGCTTTCATGTATTTCCTTTTCGCATGTATTTCCTTTTTGCAAGTGTGTTTTTCATTCAATAACTAGGATTTCATTATCATGTAAAATAACTTTTAAATATTATGAACTTCTAGTTATTTTTCTAATATGTACGCTCTAAATTTTTTAAAGTTTAAAATGAATTCCACTAGAGCACATCATCAACAAAAAGTTGGAGACCTGTGTTAGCGGATAGCGGTGCTACACACACTATTCTCAAGTCAAAGAAATATTTTTCTGAATACCAACCAAAGGAACAATACGTACAATATCAGGTCCAGTGGACTTGATAAAAGGAACGAGAAAAGCTAATTTCATACTACCAAATGGCACAAAGTTTTTGATAAACAATGCTATATTTTCTCCTAAGTCCAGTAGAAACTTGTTGAGTTTCGTTGACATATATCTTAATGGATATGACACTAAAACTACAACAATTAAAAATGAGAAATATTTGCATATCATTTATAAACGCAATGTACTAGAAAAACTGCCAATGCTTCATTCTGGATTGCATTATACACATTTAAGTATGGCAGAATCACATATGGTGATTAAAGAGAAATCTTGTGATCCCGGTATAGTCAGTTTGTGGCATGACCGGTTAGGTCATCCAGGATCGACAATGATGAAAAGGATAATTAAAAGTACACATGGACATTCATTGAAGGATCGAAAAATCCTTCAGATGGGTAAAATGGCTCCATGTACATCATGTTCTCTTGGAAAGTTAATTGCAACGCCATCGCTACTTAAAGTTGAAAAGGAATCGCATGTGTTTCATGAAAGAATTCAAGGCGATATTTGTAGACCAGTACATCCACCATTTGGACCATTTAGATATTTTATGGTTCTAATAGACGCATCAAGTAGTTGGTCTTATGTATTACTATTATCAACTCATAACATGGCTTTTGCAAAATTCCTTGCTCAAATTATTAAATTAAGAGCACATTTTCCGGATTACACTGTTAAACGTGTAAGGCTTGATAATGTTGGTGAGTTTACCTCTCAATCATTTAATGACTACTATATGTCAGTAGGGATTGTCGTTGAACATCTAGTTGCTCATGTACACACGCAAAATGGTTTAGCTGAATCATTGATTAAGCGTATATGTCAAAATTCATTAGCATAAAATCAGACGTTTCAAATACGTCTCTTTAATATAGTTGGTCTTATTTTTATAGATCATCTTCCTTCTTCACTTCTCTTTCTTCTTCGATGTGGGATTCAATGTAATTTCAATTTTATAACAATTTATAAATTTTCGCTTTTGTTAACTAACGAGTTGTAAAATGACCCGCGCGTTGCGGCGGGGGCTGAGAAAATGTCGAAAGATATTTAGCTTTGATAATAATATGGGCTAAAAGTAGTCCGGTTAAGGATCAAATATTTTTTTGACATTTTTTATTAATAGTGCTTGACGTATTTAAGAAGCATTGCAATTATTTTGTTGTTTGGTTTTTTTTTCTTATTTATTATTAAATGGGAAATTTTTTTAGAAAATCGTGCGTATTTTAGAAGCGTTGCAATATTGGCCTCGTTTTAATCGCAATTCGAAAATATTTCTACGCGTATTTTTTTGATATGAATGGGAAAATCGTAAATAGTTAAAAGTTGAGGGTCCGTTTTATAATTTTTTTACTTTTGGCATTGTAGCAGTTGGGCTAGATGTTGGACTAAACTTTTAAAAAAAAATCTTTCTTCTTCGATGTGGGATTCAATGTAATTTCAATTTTATAACAATTTATAAATTTTCGCTTTTGTTAACTAATTGTATCATTAAAAACTACACATTACACTTCAAGTGTTTAGTTCTTAGATATGTATTAATTCACGATGTTGTCATGCAATATCAAAGTTGATAAACATTTTAAGTTAACTTTTTATGAACAAATAAATAATGCATTCAATATCAAAGTCGATAAACATTTTAAGTTAATTGTTTTATGAACAAATAAGTAATGTGTTCGACAACTTCATATGTGTGAAACCGTAAACGGGTAGATTACGTTAATTTTATAAACAAGTATGTATAAATAAACAAGCAATATATACCAAGTGTAAGTAAATATAGTAATTAATGAGCTAAGAAAAAAGAGAACAAACACAACAATACTGGTTGTGGATGAGAGATTTAGATCATCCGTACCTCTAATTTTGTATCCGCGACACCTATTATCATTCACGGTTAACAAATCCTTGTGGTGGTCAATCCATCCAATACCTTTATTGATCTACACCTAGACCCAAGCTAATTCTCAAATGGGCCATTTATCTAGGAACCACCCACAACGACCTCGTGAACTCTACACACGTACACAAACACTTCCACACTATGAAGACACAAACCCCTTTGATTAACCGCACCCAATGATAGGTCAAGATCATGTTGTTCATTGGGAATTGAAAAGGGGAGAACGAGCCGACATCGAACGATTAATTTTTATTTCTTGTTATGCTGTTGAAGGAATAAAGGCTGTTTCGGCTCTTGGAGTAAGGGGAAAAGGGCTGAGTGCCGGTGAAATGCTTTTTGAGACTTACCCCCACTCAATGGAAATTGATTTAGGCAAGATCCCACGTCCAAGAGTCTGATTATGATTCTGCTTTCACTCTTATCAAGGAAGGAGGCCACCAAACCAAAGGGGAGGTCTTTGCTTGCTTTTCATGTTAGAGATGTTAGTCTTTTTGTAATAACTGCTCTGAAGATGTTTTCAGGAATAAGAGAGTACACCATTTACTTTTTCGCACCCGGAGTAATACTTGACACTAGTTACAATTCGAAAAACGATAGTTATCGTATCGTTTCAATAAAACAAGATCATTAGGAGAAGATAAAAGAAGATGGTAAAAGATGCCTCTTATTAATAACACATAAAGAGAGGACCATCAGTCCACATAATGGTTAGGAGCGATATAAAAGTGATGAACGTATACGTGTATGTATACATATCTTTCTTTTATCATCATAAACAAACATACACATGTAACATCATTATGGGACGGAGGGAGTATAACTTTTGATGAGGTAAATGAAATTGCTTTTTTCATTCTCTTTTTTTGTTGCACTTCTTGATTGTTCTTTACGTTATTGTTCCACAACGGTATTCCTAGATTATAAGTAGTATGGTACCCGCACTCTAGCATCGGGTGTGACAAGTACGTTATGCAAGTGAAGTGGGAAATGTGAGTTAGGCAAAGTGCTATGGGTTTGTCTTGGTAGCATATATAGAAGTATCATCACCAACTAAGATTCATGAAAGCAACAATATTACCCAATGTGGGTCTTCGTATTTGCCATGTTCATAATTATACTCATTCATTTATAGTCAATTCCCCCCACCTTCATATTTCTTTCTTTTTTCTTCTTCATCTACCTTTTATCACTAATAAACATCTCTATCTCAATTTCATTTCTAAATACTTAAAAAGAATCTCAAAATTAAGTTTCGATTGTGCTTAATCTTGTCATATATTCGTCCAATCACTACAAAATACATCTTTGTTCAATCGCTCGAAAACATAAAAAGCACAGAATTAGGTTTCACTTATGCTTAATTTCACCACTACACAATATTTATCAGTAGTAAAAGTTATAGTACGAAATGTTCATATATACACAAATGTTCATCAATATATCCGTTGTTTATAAATACTTTACCTGAAATTAACAAGAAGTGATACATGTCAAGATTTGATGACTTTTTATACTTTTTAATGAAGAACCAACTTTCTATTTGACCCTCTTTTGTATATAACGAGTTTTTGAACCCGCGCTCCACTGCAAAATGAGGGGTTTTACGTTAAGGAGTGACTTTGCAACGGAACGATAACCTAGTGACTATTTTCGTATAGTAAGTTAGTCATTAAGGACTAACTTTGCAAAGGAATGATAACCCTAAGGACAATTTTCGTAAAGTGTTACGGAAAATTTTTACAATTTAAACTTTAACATTTTTTATAAAATCGTATGCATGTCTAAAACATATCAATATTGGGCTCATTTTATTCATTATTCTGAGAGCTTTTGATCGATATATTTTTTATTTAAAAATTTGTTACATATTTGTATATATGCTTTTATATTCATTATCCATTACTTGATAAATAAATATAACATCTTTAGTGTGTGCAAGAATGATACACTAAACAAATTAGTCATGTCATCCCACATCGGATGAGAGAAGGAAATAGCCTTTACAGATACCACTATAATAAACAAAACCCATAATCTAATCACCTGATTAGCAAACTATCGAGACTCTCATTTCTCTACTAGTAAAAGTAAACTAGTAGTAAATAGGTTTTTGGTAAAAAAAAACCTCTTAATCTTTAATTCAAGTTGTAAAACTAACTCTTACTTGTAAAGAAGCATATTCGAGCTTTGATTAAGCAAAAAGTTTATCGAGCTTGAGCAAATAAATGAGCACATGTGCTTGAGTACAAAAATATAAAATAGATAAACGAGCATTGAGCTCGATTAATTATAAAATATTCGAGCTCGAGTTCGACCAGGATTTTGAAAAATTATTCGAGCTTTAGCCGATTAATAGTTAATCGAGCTGAGCTTGATATGATGAAACTCGATTTGGCTCGGATCGTTAACACCCCATCACCACTTAAAGTTGAAAAGGAATCGCATGTGTTTCTTGAAAGAATTCAAGGCGATATCTGTGGACCGATACATCCACCATGTGGACCATTTAGATATTTTATCATCCTAATAGACGCATCATGTGGATGGTCTCATGTATCATTGTTATCAACTCGTAACGTGGCCTTTGCAAAATTCTTTGCTCAAATTATTAAATTGAGAGCACATTTTCCATATTACACTCTTAAACGTGTAAGGCTTGATAATGCTGGTGAGTTTACATCTCAAGCATTTAATGACTATTATATGTCAGAGGGATTGTCGTTGAACATCCAGTTGCTCATGTACACACGCAAAATGGTTTAGCTGAATCATTGATTAAGCATATACAGCTAATAGCTATACCGCTAATAATGAGAACAAAACTCCCCGTATCTATATGAGGTCATGCAATCTTGCATGTTGCGTCTTTGATACGTATGAGACCTAGTGCAAACCATGCATACTCCCCCATGCAACTTGCTTTTGGCCAAGAGCCAAACATATCCCACCTTAGAATTTTTAGGTGTGCAGTATATGTTCCTATTGCACCACCCCAACGGACAAAAATGGGTCCTCAAAGATGGGTCCTCAAAAATGGGTCTTTGATACGCATGAGACCTAGTGCAAACCATGTGATAACGCCCTAATTATACATGTTTTCGGTGGCGTTATTTATTCATTTTTTATCATTTCTTGTGAACTTTCGATACTTAATAGCATGAAATACTTGCAGGTTCACTTGAAGACATCCCGAGCGCAAATCAAACAAAGATCAAATACTTATACACTTCGGAAATCAAGATGCAAGAAAAAGATAAAGTCTCAAGTAGCAAAGTGCAAATATGCGCCGCACTTACCAATTGTGCGCCGTACTTCTCCTCAAAGACAAAGAATTAAAGACTTAGTCAAAATAATGCATTAAGTCCTTAAGTACGCCGCACTTACAAGATTGTGCGCCGCACTTCCTATCTGGCTACAAAGAATATATGAAGTCATAAATACTATTTCATTAATACCCTAAGTACGCCGCACAAATACTTTTGTGCGCCGCACTTCTTCAATAAACATTAAATTACCTTCGCATTTAATCAGTAAGTACGCCGCACAATTCATCTTGTGCGCCGCACTTTCACCCTGAAATCAGCCTATAAATAGAGCCAAAATTCTCACACATTTCATCATTCCTTCATACTCATCAACTAATACACAACACAATCTCATCCAATCCTTCTCAATCATTCTCCAAGCATAAACACCACACCTTTTGAAGAATCAAGATCAAACAACCAAGAACGAAGAAGAACATCATCCTAGTTTATTACAATAATGAAGTTTCTTATTGAATCAAGTTATGTTATGAATTGCATAGCTATGAGAGGCTAAATCTCTCATGACTACTCGGTGAAGTTATGATAATGAATAAGTGTTTGGTATGATTGTGATCTCTTTGATCTCAAGCTTATGTTGCACCCTTATTATATCCTATCTTATCGGTATTGCTTATCAACTTAGATTATATAATCATATCGGTATAGGTCGAAAGACCCGTTATGATCTATATGGTTTTAAAGATTTGTCTATGGTCTTTATCGTCTGTGTCGAGAAATCCACTTTCGTAAATTGATAAACAAAATAAGCTTTGATATAATAAGTTATCTAAATCATTCGAGTGACACGATTGGTCTAGTCTACTAAGTATAAGTCTTGAGTTAATTAAGTTAATTTGTGAAAACGTTTTCTGACGAGAAACCCTTTTTATGAGTTAAAATCTGTGAGGTCTTAATCATTATCAATACTTATAAATTATTTTCAACTATCCGAGTAGTCATCTTTATTATCACTGGTTAAACAAAAGTTATTTTCAAAATTGTTAAAGTCTATTTTCTTTCTGATTATTCGAATACTACTCAAATCCCTGTGGACGACCTGGTCTTACCTAAAAAGATTATACTACATACGTGGGTTATACTTTTACCCGTGTGTTTCCCTATAATAAAATTGGTATTTTCAGTCATTATAAATTTAAAGCTTTTGAAACACATCAAAGTTTTTGGCGCCGTTGCCAGGGATTTTTAAGTTGTTCTATAGTCAACTCTGGAAAATTACTTTAACTCCCCCTCTTTTTTAAAAATCGCCGTATAGTTTTCTGGCAAACTGACCCAAACAATTTCTCCTTTGGATGCATACACGTGCTTCCAATTCTGAACTTGTTGAACCATTACCCGAACCTGAACGTACTCTGAATCGAAGACTTCGTCGACGAAACAGAAGAGTTCCATACGATCAAAGAAACAATCCACCTCAACACCCGAGAATTGTCTATCCGCCAATTCTCAACATCAATTACTTCCGTCACTTTCTTGATATTCTTTGAAATTACGATCCAATGGATGATGAACCCATGTGGGCTGCCGACCGTGTTGTCGCTCTGACTCCTGGTTCCGCAATCACTATTCCTGAAACAGGAAACGAATTTGCCATTAAAGGTTACCACTTGACCCTTGTCAAAGGAAACCAATTTGATGTTAGAACCAAAACCGATCCTCATAAACACATTTAGGAATTCCTCAGAATCTGCGATATGTTTAAATACAAAGATACCGAGAATGAAGTTGTTCGCCTAATGATGTTTTCCCTATCACTCACTCGAGAAGCAAAAACATGGCTAGACGAACTCAACAAAGGAACTATTGAAACATGGGATGAACTTCGAACTGCTTTCATCAGTCGATTCTTTCCCCCAGCTCTTTTCGACTGACTCCTTGGAGAAATCCATGCTTTCTCTCAACATGAAAATGAATCTCTAACCGATGCTTGGCTTCGTATGAAGGAAATGCTCAGAAATTGCCATGGTCATAATCTGTCCAAAGGCAATATTATCAAAATCTTTTATCATGGTCTCAATGAAATAACCCAAGAAGTTCTAAAATCCGCAGCCGGTGGTATTTTCCTCTATAAAACACTAAATCAAGCGTATCAGCTTCTCGAAGATAAAGTCTTACTCAAGCTCGACTGGGCTAAAAATTAAAAAACCAAATCATATCTTAAGAAAACCGTTGCTTTCGCCGATGAAGGTAACAGTAATTCCGATACTGACAAAATTATGGCCCGAATGGATGCCATGACCATAAAAATGGATGCTCAATACAAAGAACTCCAATCTCGTGTTAAACAACCAACACCCGATCTTGACGATGATGACATACCTATGTCCCGTGAAGAAGAGGCTAAATTCATGCAAACTTTCCGTAAGACTCGTTTTTACAATGATTACCGTGACCGAGACTCGAATCGCGATAAATGGCGTTCAAGCGGATGGAATGATTACAACCGAGATAACTACCGATCCAACACCGATGATAAATCCTATGATCTTCAAAGACAATTCAACGATTTCATGAAATCTCAACAATCAACCAACGCTTTTGTCAAAGAAACATTCATGGACCTCAAAAATCAACTCGAAACAGTAGCCAAAAATCATCAAGCTTCAATTTAAAACCTCGAAACTAAGTTCAACAGACTCGCTGACAAGCAATCTGGTCGACCTTCTGGATCTCTTCCAAGCAACACTCAACCAAACCCACGAGGTAACAACTCTAAAGCCTATCAACCACCTCAATCTCGTAATGAGCATGTGAATGTCGTATTCATAAGAAGTGGTAAATCCTATGATCCACCAGATAAACCGAATGATCAACAAAATAATTCTGAAAACCCTATCAACTTCGATAACGATGATGAAGACGAAGAACCTACACCACAACCAAAAACTCAACTTCCGAAACCAGTCAAAGAAACACCGTTACCAAAACTATACAAACCAAAGATCTCATATCCTCAACGCCTTAGAAAAGAAAAAATGGAGGCCCAATACGGAAAATTCCTCGACATGATTCGAGCTGTCTGAATCAACGTACCTCTTGTCGACGTTTTAGCCGGAATGCCTAACTATAGCAAATTTCTCAAAGAACTCATAAGCAACAAACACAAAATCAAACAAATTTTTGCCGCTGTCCTAAGCGATGAAAGTTCTACCATTCTTCAAAACAAAGTTCCACCCAAACTTGGAGACCCAGGAAGTTTCCTTATTCCGTGCAACTTTAATAAAACTTTCTCATGTAATGCTTTAGCCGGCCTTGGTGCTAGCATTAACCTTATGCCATATTCCTTATATGCGAAACTATCTCTCAAAACTCTTAAACCTACTAAAATGAGCGTAAGATTAGCCGACAGATCATTCCAATACCCTGTTGGAGTAGCTAAAAATATGCTCGTTGAAGTTGGTAAATTCACCTTCCCTGCCGAATTCGTTATTCTCAAAATGGAAGAAGATAGCAAAGTTCCTCTCATCTTGGGACGACCCTTTCTTCACACTGCTAATGCAGTAATTCGAGTTAAACAGAAACAACTCAATCTTGGAGTTGGAACTGAACGAATGATCTTTAATATCGACTCTGCCATTAAACACTCTTATTTAAATGATGATACATGTTTCAGTATCGATGTTATCGATGACATCTTAGAAGAATATTTCAATGCTCTTCTTGACGAAGGAAGCAAAATCCTCCACTCCATCGAAGGAACCATTCTCGAAGAAGAAATCTTTTCTGAATTCGATAAATTCATAGCAATGACTGCCGATGAAAATCATGACTATGAATCCGACACAGAAGAACCACCATTTAAGAAAATCACCATCAATACAGATTATAAAATCAAAACATCTCTCGAAGAACCTCCTACGGATCTCGAACTCAAACCTCTTCCTGATAACATGGCATATGTATTTTTAGAAGAACCATCTTTCCTTCTTGTAATCATATCATCTCAACTTTATGCTCAGAACAAAAGCAAACTTGTATCTGTCCTTAAAAACATAAAGAATCATTTGCCTGGAAAACAACAGATATTCCTGGTATCTGCCCGTCATTCTGCAAACATAAGATACAACTTCTGGATGACAAGAAACTAGTTGTCCAAAAACAGAGAAGGTTAAATCCAAATATGCAAGAAGTTGTTAAGAAAGAAATCGTGAAACTCTTGGATACTGGTATTATTTATCCAATTGCCGATAGTCCTTGGGTTAGTCCTATTCATTGTGTACCAAAGAAAGGCGGTATTACAGTAGTCACAAACGAAAATGATGAACTTGTCCCAACAAGAACCGTTACGGGGTGGCGAGTATGCATCGATTATCGTAAACTCAATGAAGCAACCGCAAAAGATCATTTTCCTTTGCCGTTTATGGATCAAATGTTGGAAAGACTCGCAGGAAATAAATATTTATGTTTCCTCGATGGTTTTTCTGGATATTTTCAAATTCCTATCGATCCTAATGATCAAGAAAAAACAACATTCACATGTCCCTTCGGTACATACGCTTATAGGCGAATGCTTTTCGGATTATGTAATGCTCCAGCTACATTTCAAAGGTGCATGTTAGCAATCTTTCATGACATGATTGAAGAATCCGTCGAAGTATTCATGGATGATTTCTCCGTCTTTGGAAACTCTTTTGACAAATGCCTAAATAATCTCGATAAGATGCTCTAGCGTTGTAAAGATGCTCATCTTGTCCAAAGAATGAATTGTGCTTGGACACAAGGTGTCCGGCGCAGGACTTGAAGTCGACAAGGCAAAAATCAACGTAATCTCAAAACTTCCACCCCCAACTAACATCAAATGTGTTAGAAGCTTTTTAGGACATGCCGGTTTTTATCGAAGATTTATAAAAGATTTCTCAAAAATTGTCCGACCTATAACTAAGCTGCTTGAAAAAGATACTACGTTCGAATTCAATGATGAATGTCAAAAAGCATTCGAATTATTAAAAGAGAAACTCACATGTGCTCCTCTGATCGTAAGCCCAAACTAGAATCTTTCGTTTGAACTTATGTGTGATGCAAGTGATTTCGCAGTCGAAGCTGTCTTAGGTCAAAAAGATGGTAAAAACGTTCATCTAATCTACTTCGTAAGCAAAACTCTCAATCCAGCTCAACAAAAATACACCGTAACCGAGAAAGAACTTATGGCTGTAGTTTTTTCATTTGACAAATTTAGATCCTATCTTATACTATCAAAAATTATTGTTCACACTGATCACTCAACTCTTAAACATCTATTTAAAAACAAGACGCAAAACCCCGTCTTATTCGATGGATTATACTCCTACAAGAATTCAATATAAAGATTAAAGATAAAAAAGGTACAAAAGATGTTGTTGCCGATCACTTATTTAGGATTGACAATAACGAGTCAAGTGATGACAGTAAGGTTGACGACAACTTTCTTGGAGAAACCCTTATGGAAATTAACACCAGAAATGAACCATGGTTCTTAGACTTTGCAAACTATTTGGTTGGTGATATTATACCAAAAGGAATGATGTACCAACAAAAGAACAAATTCTTCTCTAACCTCAAATACTATTTTTGACAAAATATGGAATTAAAAGAGTTGAAGAATGATGATTAACAAAGTTTAACTGAATTTTAAGCTTATTAACAGTAATAAGCTCAATTGAGCTTATTAAGAGCTTATTTGATCAAAAAAAAATACTTAGTAATTGAAACTTAAAAGACAAAAAAAACTTGAAAACTGAATTGTATTACTTGAATTATGAGGTACAAGACTAGAAGGAAAGAGTACAAATGCTTTAAAGCTTTTTGCTAAACTTTGAAAGTAAATTGCTTAAAATTGAAGAATTACAAAGTAAAAAAAAATAAAACAAATTCAACAACAACAAAATGAGTCCTATGTGCTCTATTTATAGAGGAATGGTGAAGAGGAGGGAAGAATTCTAGAATAGTCCATTCAATCTCGACCCTTGATCATTTGAATTTGATTTGTAGCCGTTGGATTGGAGAAGTGATGTGTCTTGGCCAATAAATGGATGCCACGTGGGCGTTTGTGATTGGAGAAGGTGTAAGAACAGGTTTGAATGCTTATAAAGGAGCGGGGGGTGGTAATTTTTGACAGTATGGGGTTGTAGTTGATTTCTGGCGGGTAAAAGTTTGTTACGTGTTGTTTGGGGTTGTTTTCAACACGGTAGGAGAAAATTAAAAATACAATATTAAAAAAAATGATAAAAAAAAGCGTATCCCTGTTTTGAACTTTTGGATATGTGCATAAGTAGCCCCTGCGTTTCACCCACCCAATTGTAGTGTAGAAACAAGTTTCAAAATAACACATTCAGTCCTTGTTCTTTATATCTTTTTTTCCTTCTTTAATAAATTTTTGGCAATTTTGGTCCTTGAATCTTTAAAACTTCAAATAAGCTTCTAATCTTTGAACACTTGTCAACTTTGGTCCTTGGCTTCATTATTTTGCTTTGACTGCCTTTCTTGCTGTATCGGCTGATCGTCTTCTTGATCTTTGCTGTCGGCGGATTCACCTCTTTTTTCCTTGTCTCTTCTGTTTCTTGTCGGTTTTTGACCGTTTTATGCTATCTTTTTGTCCTTGAAATACCTGTCCCTGCAACAATTAGAAACACAAAAAGCCCACACTTTTTCTCTTCTTTTGGCTTTTTATGGCTTTTACTAGGCAAAATCCGGGTAATTTAATAACAATTTAGCAAATATCAAAATCCCCAAACTAAAAGGATATGCCGTGATTCCACACGCAAGTTAGGAAAGTTAACACTTTGGTAAAACTAATAAGTTTCAAAATGCCCTAGTTTTCACCTTTTAATGAAATCACCTTTAAAATCAACTTTCACTTTTCTCAACAATTAATCTCTTGGAAACACATTAATGGCAAATCATTGCAATTTGCAAACTTTTAGGCTCATTTGAAATAGGTCTACTCACCGATTAAATAGAGCCAAAAGAGAAAAATCGTCCATCCTTGACTTTTCACTAACTAGACAAAGCAAATAAACAAGAATCATTGTCAATATAAGTTTAAATGATTAAGCTCTTTATACTTACAACTTTAAACTTTGCTCTTCCCGGGTAATAAATTACTGATTAAGATGTGTGCACCTTTTTAACTCAACTAAAGATCAATTTATACTCATATGTTAAATTCATCTATGCTTTACAATTGCCTTGTGAGTCTCAAATTTATACTGAACATAGATAAATCTTGACTCAAAGCAAAAAGAAATTAGAGGAAACAAAACTTAGAAATTGATTAGAAAATGAGAATTTATTAACCATCTTTTTAATTTCCATATACTATAAGTATTTTTTTCTGCAATAGGAATGTTTTCTTAGTTTCGAACCCCCTACTTAGGCTTTCTCCCCCAAATAGGATTCGCAACAACAACCGGTGTTCTTGCTAGTATCGAACACGCACTTCCGCTGCTAACGTTTCTGTGGTTATCCGACAACACCGTTTTCTACAGAAGCCTAGAATCCTAAAGTCCCTTAGTTGCAATCATCACCTAGTGGCCTCGCTCCCTAGTATGAATGCCTGACAACCCTTTGATCCTCCGTACATAGATTTCTAATCCTTAGTTGCGACCCCAATCCTCGTCTTGCTCTCAACATGGATACGCCAACGATTAAAAAAACTACATATAGCCTTATTATTCTAATTTTTTGCGAATCTTCATTGGCAGAAAAATACTGCTTTTGCATTAAAAAGAGCTTCATTGGCATTCTTTTTATAATCTATCTTTTTTGATGAATGAAAAATTTCACTATAAGAAAATCAACTTACTAAATTTGAAACCAAAATCTTACTTACATATTAAAATGAATTGCTATTTTCAAAATGTACGACTTTTTCTAAAGACATTGGTTGTACTTAGCTAAATTAAAAAGCACGTTATGATTAAGTGTGATAAGGAGCTTATGGGAGTAAAAAAACACAATCATTCATATAAGCTTTAATGTTTTCCAAATAATCCTTGGTCTTAAAACAAATACAAACTTATATTTAAACTACATTCATTTCTTTTTTCTGACACATTTTAAAACCCAAAGCAATGATTTGTGAAAGCTTGGCCCTACAAAAGGTTAGGTTAAAGAACTAGCAATGGAACATTTTTCCACGCCGGTCAAGTCAAAATAACATTCCTATTTTTCTCACCAGGACGTACAAAAAAGCGGTTTTTTTCAAACTAAGCGTCTTTTGAGCTTATTACTTATAACATAAAAATTTAAAATTTTCTCTACTTTTCACAAAAAGGTAATTCAGAAAAGATTCCAACCAAGTGTTGCGTGAAGTGCAAGTCCAATATCGAAGATATCCTTTAGCCTCCCCATCTTAAAATGAAACTTTTTCCCAAAGTTATAAAAATAAGGGTCCAAAAGGAATCTTAAACAAAAATTCTATTGTTATGCCAAAAGAATAGATGTAGTTCGATAAAGACAATATAAGAGATTTTCCTTATTTATGAAGAGAAGATAGGAGACCATCAATGGTAATTGCGTGGGAATTTCTTTGTCCTTCCACAAATTTTGACCAATGAAGCTATCCCAAAATCCGAAAACCATAACAAAAATCACAAACAACAACAAGAGACGAAAAAAGAACAAGCTTCCTCTCCTTTTTTTACATTGTTAGCTCAAAAAGAAAAAAAGACTAAATCTCTAAAACGGATTAGGTTTTTGTTTAACAGAGTACAAGCTATACCGCCCCCGAATAATTGTCCTGTGGGGAAGCAAAAAAATAAAAATGAAAAAGAAAATAAAAGGCTAAGCATGGGGTGCCTCCCACGAAGCCGCTTGTTTTTATATAAGAGTCCCCCTTTCGATTGACTCTGTCCCCAAACTAGGTTCTTATGGTGGATCATAGCAATGGAAAGAAAAACTAAGGAGGTGAACACCTCCCCAAACGAAGGATGAAAGATATCACCAAAGCATTTTCTGATTTCCGTGTTCAAAAAACCATTTTTAGAAAAGATATTCAAGAGTTGAAAATGTGAACCCGAAAATGCTTTGAGGTAACATTAAAAGTCATTAAAGGTGGGATGGAGTGGGTCAAAACATCAAGATCAAAAGAGTCTTTAGATGCGCCTAACGTCCTTTTGAACCTTTTTCAATTAATAAGCAGCCTTGTCAAAAGATTACCCAATGAATTGTTATGCCCGAGATCAAAATCTTTCCTGAATGTTCATCATGGAATATCAAATCCACAAGATTAAAATCCACATAAAACCACATATCACTCCCAACATAAGAGTTAGTCTCAAGATTAATTAAAGAATTTCCAATGTCCAAGATGAAAAACTTGTAACTCTTTTTGGACTTAGTGTTCAACTTTTTGCTTCAAAACATCTTTTGTCTAACTTTCAAAAATTCATCCTTTTTATCATTCTCATTTCAAAGAAATTTTCCATCTTCACGTAAACCATCTAGGAAGGCAATTTCCACTCTTTTTAATCATTCATTCTTCTCATCATGAATCCCAAACTAATTTCACTGACATTTTTGAAAACTCATTACTAATACTCAACATTTATCATTTACAAACTCACTTGTTGCCCATATTTTCCTAACACAATTCCCAGATTGGGCAAAAGAAAAGTAATTAATGGATTTAACATCAACCATAGGAGAAATTTTTGCTATATGCCTCATTAGAAATGATTTTCCTCGGTCTTTTCAAAAGAGGGTCAAATAACTCTTAAGAGCCTCCTCCGAACCTCCTCTTTAAGAATTGACATCGACATTTCCAGAGGAAAAAATCATCTTGTTTCTCTAAAAGATAGGGTTGATAAAAGTCCTTAAAACTTTGAAATCATCACAAGGAGGAAAATCACACTCTTTCCAATTTTTGGACTCGCTTGAGGATTGAATGAGAAATCTCTTTGTTTAATTCTTGTTTCTTGAACAAAATTAAAGATCCTCATTCTCCCCATTTTGAAAGAGTCCTCAAAATTATGGTTTTTGGAAAGAGTGTGATAATTGCACTTATGGAAGCCTTTTTTTCGGAGATGAATAACTCTATCCTTGGGTTAGTGATTTAAAATAATCTAAAAAACAAGCCTATTCTCTAGCGACTGTCAAAATTCCTTAAAGTTACTTCCTTTTGTGTTAATAATGTCACCCAAAAGATATTCAACTCATCAACAATAGTAATTTTGTGGAAATACGAACATTACTCTCAGGTTCACAACATCTTTGTGACCCGCTCATCATAAACATCGCATCATGTGATTGACTCATTGTCTTAGGACTACGCATCCGGTTTTTAAAAACAATACTTACCAAAGCCATCGCCTTAACACTATGCTCTTTCCCCGTGAGACATCAATAAAACCGTGCGTTCATAGAAGGTCTACCAAGAATCCAAGGAACACGGTGTCCGCACAAAGTCTAAAATTCACAAAATTTACTCGGGAAATAGAATTTTCCGACCTTAACGAACACATTTTCGGCTATCCCAAGGTATTAAGAAATTGTGCGTGTCGCAAAATTCTAGAACCATTCTCAGTAACTTGTAAGGTCAGGAAGTCCAAGTTTTTTTTCCAAATAATCAGAGGCATGAGATTGAACTTGCAACCTGATCCGCTAGTGCCAAGTGATTATCAAACTCCCCAAAATCACAGGAAAAAGAAATTTCCTATCGGTCAACCAAGCATTCGGGAAGCTTTTTAGAATGACCGCATAGCAATTAGCATTAATTGTAGATCTTGCTATCTCAATCAACTTTCTTGTTACAACGAGCTTTTTAACATCTTTTGATAATTTTTTTTTTTTCAGTTCTAGGCCATTAACAACAAAGCATCTGCCAAAGTAATGTCTACATGAATCTTTTTGAACATTTCCCAAAACTTTTGTATTTGCACTTTATCATTTTCACCTCTCTTTTCACGTTCTACCCTAGAAGGATATGGAAGTTTAGTCTCTTTAGAAGATTCTTTTGATGGTGGAGAATTATCAACTTGAGCAGAAGAAGGCTCAGAGAACATGACGTGCTCACTACGGCTTAACCGGTATCATGAAGATTGTTTGGATACCCGAGTTGGGATGTCTATGGTGCTCGGATAGGCACCTTAATCCTATGGTCACCTCGGTTCATTTTCAGTCAAAAAGTTCATTCTCATCATAAAGATGAGTGGAATTGGTGGGCAACCGTGTGTAAGAAAAGTCCCTTCGAGTCGTAATGGCTCTAACTTTACTCCTTGGGTTTGTGATGGTATTACTCGGTAAATTGGTAGGTACCATAGAAGTAGAAGTTGAAGGCTGACTTTGGTTTTGGAGAAACCACTCAACATGTTTTATGCAAATTTGAGTTTGGAAATACCGATTGATGATTGTACAAAAGATTATGTATGAGCCTTTCAACTCAATTCTAGGAATTCATCCTTTAAAGATTGATTTGGTTTTGTAAATAGCTTGAACTTCACATCCTAATCTCATCTATCAAATTGGTAAAATGATTTCTCATACCAGCATTACTACCCTCATAAGTTTTCCTTGAATTATCCAATTGATTAGCAAGTGCACAATTTTGAGAATTTTGTGTGGAATTTGGTAAGGTACCATTTGATAGGGATAACCCTTGATTAGATGGTTATCCTTGGTTTCGAAGGAAAATCAGAGTGGATGAGTAATGGATTGCTAAGATGGAGGAGGACGGTACCCGGAATTTCCATTTTGAACAAACTTACCAACCGCGAGCGGCTTTGTTGAAATTGTGGAAATTAATCATGAAAACCGGGGAATTCGTACCTACTCTCTAGTCATTGGCAGCATAAATAAAACTATGTATTGTTTACCTACAATGTTAACAATACCTTATCCTCAACCGCTTTTATCGAGCGGTGGAAAAAAAAAAAAAAACAAGAAGGCACAAAAGCTTTCATCAATGTTTTCATTCATGTCATTTCATTCCGAAAGTTCCAAAGTTCATCTAATCCTCTAATGCGCTACCAATTTGGTTGGAACTCAAATTAGATGTTGAAGTTAGAAGAGGGAGAAGCATTCTACTCACGTCTACATCACGGCGTTCCGTGAAACATGGATGAACACTTAGAGAGAGAAAGTAAACTTGTAATATTATGTGTGAAAATGAACAACCAACCACCTCTCCAAGGCATTGAGAGGTGTTAATATACTTACACTGAACAAGCGGGCTTTGGCTTGCATGGGTTTATCCATGGGCCTTTGCTAACTAACTATGTAAGTTTCCAAAAATTACTTAACGAGCTAAAGACTGTTATCTATGAAAGCGACTGACACTTTCGTGTTCCTAACAATCTCCCCCTAAGGGAGATCGCTCCATCTTACAGAAACTTAAACCTAGCATACTATGCTTTATCTTTAGTCTTGAGCTCGTTCAACTTCAATCATTGACTTGTTTCGATGTAGTGATCATTGACTTTTAGGTTTAAGCTTATTCCTTTATCTTGACTTGAATGTGATTTTGAGCACCTTGAGATCATCAACCAAGCATAATCTTGTTTTGCCATTTTGTAAATTTTGCCATCTTGTGAACTTGTGACTTCTGGACCGACATGCTCATACCTTTCTTGATATGTTATCTTGAAAAGCTTTATAATGCATCTCTCTTGAGGTTCTTTAACTTTAATACTTCGTCACTTCGGGAAAGACGTTTGGTATCAGAGTGACGAAAACTTCTTTGAAATTATTTGACTTTAATACTTCGTCACTTCAAGAAAGACGTACGGTATCATAATAGCAGAAGTCTTGAAGCATGTACTTGAGCTTTCATGATGTCATTATGTTTGTCGGTCGGGTATGAGCATGTAGCTATGAATCTTGTGAGTCAGCTGGAATCATGTACCTTCACCTCCATCTTTAAGTATCCTGCATTAAAACAGTTAGCAGTAAAGCGGGGGGACGAATATGGCTTTGTCATTCTCCCATGTTCGGTTGGAGTAACCTTCGAATCTGTGAGGATCGATCTGTGATCAGGTAAATTAAATTTAAGAATAATCTCCTTGACAAGATTTCCAGCTGAAGTATAGAATCTTTCTAACACATTTATATTAGATTCATCATACTTAGCATGTTCTCATTATCGGAACGTCTCAAAGCAAACAGCAAGATAAGAGTGAACCAGCGTGTTACTATCTCACCGATTGAAATAAAAAATTGATTTAAAAATCAATCGACGTGTCACTTGCTAAAGTGGTTTTATGACACATCGAGAGTGTTAATCATTTTAAAATTCATCATCAATTGTCAATTCATAACCTGGAACAAGTCTCTTGACCTAGTTAACGCACAACACCTTATAGAAATGCGACCCTCGTTATCATTCCAGTTGTCACAAGTTTGATTCATAAGAATCGCACAAGTCACCTACCATGAGCTTGTTTGATGTTAGCTCAAGCAGGATTTCCATCTTCACTGTGAATAATATCACTCAGATGTTCTGGCAAAATCACAAGGATAATGCGTAGGACTCTTAATATATATCTTGTTATTCACATTGTGTGACTTAGTGGTTGTGGTAAAACAAATTCAATATACGTATTATATTAATCCCGTAAGAATTCATTCCAAAATACTTCTCAACCAAGAGAAATATAAGGTAAAAATCTCACAAAAGAAAACACAATTCGTAAGTTTTATAAGGGAAGTATTTTTTCTCGGGTCGTGTCCCAACGAAATCGTGAATTGAGAATTTAGGAATAATTCGGATTAAGGCACGACTTTTAACAAATTTTATACCTAAAAATCACAAATTTAAAATGAAAATTTTAGGAAAAAGAATTAGAATTTTTTATGTATTTTTGAATTTTTTATGATTTTTCTAAGATTTAATGATTTATCAAAAATAAACTTTTTCTAAAAATTAACACTAAAATTTTTCTTTTATTTTTCAAAAATACTAGATTTAAAATGAAAATTAATGCAAAAAGAATTTTAATTTTTCAACTATTTTTCTATTTTTTATGATTTTTATAAGAAAAAGTAATCACTAAAATCTATTTTAATTTCTAGAAAATACAAAATTAATTGGAAAAATATAGAAAAATGGTTTTTATAAACTACAAAGGTGCAGAAAAATTATGGAACAAAAAGCCCTAATTTGTATACCCTAATTGAACCCTAATTTGTTCAATTAAAACTTTAACCTAATTTTTAATAAAACTTAAAAACAAAAATATTAATTTTTTTATTTAACTAAGAAAGACAGGGTAGAAATTGAAAGGAATTAAACAATAGGGTAGGCGGGGTAAGTAGAACAATTTTACACTATAGTGAAAACAGCTACCCCTAAACTTTAAGAAAAGTACCAAATAGACCCCGCGATGCTAGCTTATTTTGCTTATTGAAAAAATGGTTTTCAGCCAAAACTCAAAACTACAAAGTTACTAAGTGGCTTACTCCTAACAACTTTAATAAAAGCACTTTCAACTTTAGACCAAAGAATAAGCTAGAAAATAAGCTGTAAGTTTCCTGTCACAGAAAGTACTTGTTTGACTAACTTTTTGGATTTTTGCTTATTTTGAGCTTAATACTTGATGAAAGCTGAAACTAAAAGATGCTTATTAAGACTTAAGATGTATACTAGAGGTTTTTAAACTAAAATCACCCTATGTTGAACAAATTTAAAAAGAAAATGAAGATGAAAAAGAGAAAAGTCTAAATGAAACTGTTTTTGAGCTTTTTTAAAAGTAAACTAAATGCTTATTTTTGAACTTTAAATGCTGAGATTTTGGAAATAAACTACTATAACAGCCTATATTCTACTTAGGTAAAAGGATTTATAAAACTTCACAAGAAAATGAGAAACTTAAAAGTGAAAAATGGCACTACCTATGCTGATATGTTGTGTGTTTGCTGATGTGTTTGGCAACTGGTGCAATTGGCTTTGCACAAAGATGTAGGCTAAAATTTCCAAACTAACACTTTACTAAATGAACTAAGTGTGCTTAGCCAAACCTAGAACTCTAAATTGCTTGTAAATTCCTAAAGTCTACAACTCTTATAGTGACTGAAATATGCCCTGGTGCTGAGAATGAATATTTAAACTCTAAACTATTGGGGATCAAATGTTTAAGTTGTTATATAATTTAAATAGATATGTTTGGGAATTAATTTGGAGCCCGATGAGTGGATCAAAGATAGTGGATGCACTAAACACATGACGAGTAACTGAATGCTTTTCTCTACATACAAAGCGTATAATGGAGGTAACATAATTTTTGGTAGTAATCTACGCGGAAACATCATTGGCAAAGGTACGATTTCTCATGACTCCCTTAATATTGAAAATGTTGAGCATGTAGATAACTTAGGATTTAATTTGCTAAGTGTTAGTCAAAAATGTGATAATAAGTGCAAAGTAATATTTTTCGAGCACGATAGTGAAATAACTAAGGACTGGAAAGTCAGAGGTAAAGATATTAGGAAAAGTGGCTTATATGTGATGAATCTAGGAAATAAGCAAAAAGAATTATGTCTTATGACAATAGATGAAAACTCTACATTATGGCATAGGAGATTAGGTTACGCAAACACGCGCTTAATTCAATCCCTAGTATCCAATGAACTAGTTAGAAATCTAACTAAGCTTAAGTTCGATCAACATTTTTGTGATGCTTGCAAAATTGGAAAACAAGCTCATGTTAGCCACAAAGCTAAGAATATCGTCTATTTGGTCCATCCTCCATATGGAGTTATGGAGGAAATCGTTACACCTTAGTAATTGTAGATGACTAATCTAGGTTTACTTGGACAAGATTCCTTCAAAATAAAACCAAAGCTTTCGAGCAATTCGAGATTTTTAGTAAAAAGGTCCAAAATCAATTATGTTGTACTATAGTTTCCATTAGAATGGATCATGGTCAAGAATTTGATAATGAAGTGCAATTCGAATATTATTGTTACTCTAATAGGACTACTCATAATTTCTGTGCTCCACGCACTCCACAATCAAATAGGCTAGTAAAAAAGAAAAACCGCACTTTACAAGAAATGAGTAGAACCATGTTAAACGAATAATCCATTCTGTAAAAGTTTTGTTGTAACGCGGTGGACACCTCAACTTATATACTAAATAGGATCTTGATTAGACCAATCTTAGGAAAAACTCCAGCGTTTTGGTAGCTAATGGATTGATGTGTCTTGGCCAATAGGGTGCTGCCACGTGTTTGCTTGTGATTGGGGAAGACTTATGAACGAGTTTTAACAATTAAGAGGAGCGGGGGAGTGGGAAAATTGAAGTTGGGTTGTGTAGAAATTTTGGCGGGAAATTCTGTTGAGGAGGTTGGAGCTGTTACGAGAAAAGCGGGGTATTTGTTTAAAAGTTTGAAAGATGTGCAAAACTCGTCCTTGTCTTTTGTTCCGCCCCTTTTGGTGTAAAAAGAAGTTTCTCTTTTGGCAAGTTTGGCCCTTGTGGTTGATATACTTCTTTCTTCTTTTATAAAACACTTTCTTCTTATTTGCAACTTTGGTCCTTGACACTTCAAACTTCCAAATGAGCCCTTGAATCTTTGAATGCTTGTCAACTTTGGTCCTTTTGACTTTATTTTGGGTCTTTGACTTTCCTTCTTGCTGTGTCGGGCTGATTCGGCTTTGATCTCTGGCTGATTTCTCACTCTTGCTCTTGTCTCTTTGTCTTTTTCCCGTTTCTTGTTGGTTTTTGATCGTTTCTGCTTCTTTTTGTCTTTTTAAACCTTTCCTGCACAATTAGACACAAAAGCACATATTTTCTATTCTTTTGGCATTTTTATGGCTTTTATTTGGCAAAATCCCGGGTAATTTTAATGTACAATTAAGCAAATATCAAAATTCCCCAAACTAAAGGATTGCCGTGTCCTCACGCAATGTTATCAAGTGTACACTTTGTAAACTATCAAGTTTCCAAAATGCCCTTGTTTAGAACCTTTTATGAATCACCTTTTAAACAACTTTCACTTTTCTCATCATTTAATCTCTCGGAAACACGTTAATGGCAATCATTGCAAGTTTGCAACTTTTAGGCTCATTGAAATAGGCTACTCCCGATTAATAGAGCACAAAAGAGGAAAATTCGTCATCCTTGACTTTTCACTAGACTAAACAAAGCTAATAAACAAGATCATTGTCAATATAAGTCCAAATGATTAAGCTCTTATACTTATAACTTGTGAACTTTTCACTCCCGGGAATAAATTAATGATTAAGATGTGTGCACTCTTTTTAACTCAACCATAGATCAATTTATCTTCATAGTTGAAATCTATCTAAGCTTTCATAAATAAGCCTTGTGAAGCTCAAATGTAATAATAGATAATCTCGATCTCAAAGTAAAAGAGATTTAGAAAAAACAAAAACTTATAAATTGATTTGAGAAAATGAAATTTTTAACCATTCTTTTTATTTTCCATGTACTATAATTATTTTCTTTTTGCAATAGGAATGTTGTTCTTAGTTCGAACCCCTACTTAGGCCTTTCTCCCAAATAGGATATCGCAACAACAACCGGTGTTCTTAGTTCGAACCCCCACTCCGCTGCTTTAACGTATGTGGGTTATCCGACAACACCTTTTCCTACAAAGCTCTAGAATCCAAAGTCCCTTAGTTGCAATCATTCACCTAGGGCCGCGCTCCCTAGTGATGAATGCCTACGAACCTTGGATCCCAGTACATAGTTTTAATCCTTGTGCGACCCCCATCGAGTCTTTCTTCTCAACATGTATCGCCAACGATTAAAATACAATATAGCTTTTGTTATTCTATTTTTTCGAATGCTTCATTGGCACGGAAAAATAATGCTTTTGCATTAGAATGCTTTATTGGCATTCTTTTTATAATTTATCTTTTTGATGAATGGGAAATTTTTCATTTTAGAAATCAAAACTTATAAATTTGAAACCAAAAAGCTTACTTACATATTTAAAATGAATTCTTTTTCAAAATGTAAGACTTTTTCTTTTAAAAAAAAAAGGACATTGGTTGGGGACCTTAGCTAAATTAAAAAAGAGCACGTCTCTGATTTCCTTAGTTGTTATTAAAGCTATGGGAGTTAATAAAAGACATCAAAATCATTCATATAAGCTTTATGTTTTCCAAAATAAACCTTGCTGAAACACAATTACACTTATATTTAACTACATTCATTTCTTGTTTTCACATTTTAAAATCAAAGGCAATAGGATTTGTGTGAACGCTTGGCCCTACAAAAAGGTAGTTAAAGACACTAGCTAGGGGCATATTTTCACCCTCGGTCAAAGTCAAAATAAACTCCTATTTCTTTACCAACGGACTACCAAAAAGAGGGGTTGTTTTTCCCAAACTTAAGCTTCTTTTGAGCTTTTATTGTAGCAAAAATTTAAAATTTCTCTCCTTTTTTTCTCAAAAAAAGGTTAATTCTAAAAGATTCAAACAAGGTTTTTTTGAGTGCAAGTGCAAGTCAATATCGAAGATATCCTTCCCCAAACTAAAATGAAACTTTGTCCTCAAAGTTTTAAAAATAAGGGTCAAAAGGAATCTTTAACAAAAATTCTATGGTTTTGCCAAAAGAATAGATGTTAGTTCGATAAAGAACAAGGATAAGAGATTTCCTTATTTATGAAGAGAAGATTGGAGACCATCGATGGAAATTGTAGAATGCTTTGTCCATTCCCAAGTATTTGAACCATGAAGCTTCCAAAATCCGGAAAACCTAGACAAAAATCACAAACAACCAACAAGAGACGAAAAAGAACAAGCTTCCTCTCTTCATTTTGTCATTGTTAGCTCAAAAACATCTCTAAAACGGCTTAGTTTTTGTTAACCGAGTACAAGCTATACTCGCCCCCGAATTAATTTGTCCTTGGGGAAGCAAAGAAAATAGAAAGAAAATAAAAAGAAAATAAAAGGATAAGCATGGGGTGCCTCCCACGAAGCGCTTGTTTATTATAGAGTCCCCTTCGCTTGACTCTTTCCCCAAACTAGGTCATTATGGAGGATAGTAATGAGGGTGAAGAAATTCTAAGAGGTGGAAACCTCCCCAAACTAGGGGTGAAAGATATACCGTAGCATTTTTGATTCCGGGTTCAAAAAACTTTTTAGAAAAGATTTTCAATAGAGAAAATGTGAACCCGGAAAATGCTTTGGTAACATGAAAGTCCATTAAGGGTGGGTGGAGTGGGTCAAAAACATCAAGAGTCAAAAGAGCTTTAGATGGTGCTAACTCTTTTGAACTCTTATCCTTAAAAGCATCATTATCAAAAATACCCGGATTAAAAACTTTATCTTCACTCCCCGTGGAGTAAGATGTGGGTAAAACCTCGGGATAGGTGACAAATGGTAAAAATGTTCGTATTGTGAAAACGTTTAAATCATTGTTTTCTCCCTTATTAAGCAAAACATCATTTTCACCTCCTCCCGGGTCAAAAGTTTCATCATCATTAGAAAGATTGAACAATTCATCGACCATGGAAAGAAATTTCCTTTCAACTTGTGAAAAATTTTCCCCATAAGTATGTGAGTCATTACACATGACCTCTACGGGCTCAACCTTGATAGGTAAAATATCGACCTTATAGTAGAGGAGGGGCAAAATATGGGAGAAATCGGAATAGGAGGAGAGAGACTAAAAGCGTTAATCTTTTCAATTAAAAGATAACTTTCGACTAATTTCTCCCGAAGAGAAATGTCAACGATCTTAGAAAAGTCGAGATCAATCTCTCCTCCGTCCTCCTCAATATCAACATAGTCATAAAAATCGTCATCATAATCGTCATCGTCGTCGGTATCATCGTCATCGACACAAACTTCAACGATTTCCGGCGAAATCGGAGCAAGATGAGCAAGTCTACTCGTGGACTTCTCGTAATAGGAATCATCGATGTCGAACAAATTACACTCCCCCAAACTAAAGTCATCGGACTCACTTGGGTTTGAAACAAGTTCTCAACCTAATCGCCTCCGATTCCGAGTATGTTAATATGCCCGTCTCCCATTATGAGTGAATCCTTAGGCTCTACGTTTTGCGAAACGGGAGTGTGAATCGTATTCGGATGAACCGCATAAAATCCCAAATTATCGTCATCATCGTCAACGATAATCTTTTGAATTCGAGCTCTAGCTTCAGACTTTCTAAGTTCTTCTGCTTCTTGTATGATTTTCCGAATTTCAATGCTTAGACCATTGAATTTATCCTTAAGCTCATAAATCTTATCTTCACATTTTCTTCTATAATCAAT
Organism: Tanacetum coccineum; assembly: GCA_026074375.1. Classification (NCBI taxonomy): domain Eukaryota; kingdom Viridiplantae; phylum Streptophyta; class Magnoliopsida; order Asterales; family Asteraceae; genus Tanacetum; species Tanacetum coccineum. The sequence goes on from BQNB010003570.1 coordinate 61,650, forward strand.
ATCGATCTCTTCCTTTCGATATTCTCTCATTCCTAAATCATTCATCCATTCTTTCATTCTATAAACACTGCTGCTTCTGAATCTCCAAATCTTGGATTCTCATTTCTTGAGGAGATTGACTTTCATTTAAGGCTTGATTAGCTTTTTGAAGTCTCTCCTCAGCAAGCAGTTCCGCAATTCTCTTCTCTTCTTGATCTTTCTGAATTTGGTTAGGAATTTCTTGCTTTAGTGGTTGAATTTCATTAAGGATTTGTAAATCCTTAAGAAGACTTTGCAACAATTCTTGCAAATACTCAGGTTGAGTTTGCTCTTCTTCCACAACTTGCTTGATCTTCAAAAATTTCTCCTCAGCAAGCAATAACTTGATGCTCTTTTCATTATGAGGAATGTGATCATACTTCTTCAAGAAGTTTTGCATAGCTTCTATAAGATCCGTTTGAGCATGTAGCATTTCCATACTTGCTACCGGAGGAGTCTGATAAACATCGGAAAACTGCGGGGGTTGAAATTGGTCAAAGCCGGAAGAATGAGAATTATAATACTCTTGGTTCATCGGCTGACATTGGTAAGTCTCATGAGATCCCCCACAGTTTTCACAACAAAGATATTGTTGTGGAAGAGTTTGTGAATCATGTGGGAAACAATCAAAATTTCGATTATAGCACGGTTCCGGCTCAGAAATGATCGGATCTTTTGGTGGACAATTGTAACCGAAGTGAGCACCTTTTCCACAAGATTCACAAATGCATTTTTGACAAAAAAATCCCATTTAATGAATCACCGCACTCATAACAACAATTATGGTCGATTTGTGGAGGATCTTGTGAAATATTTACACCGGGGTCTTGATCAACAACGCTTGGCTCTCGAGGAGCATTAACAACGTTGGTATTGTCATTGGATGACTCGGACGTATCTTGAAAGTTTTGGAAAATTTCATTTTCAACACAATACGCAAGCAAATCTTTTTCGAATTTCATACGTATAAGAGTACATCCATGACAATACGGACCATCGACCGGGGTTCCACAAACCGCACAATGCAGAGAAGAGTCGGGCACAGGAACAATGATCTGGTCATTAAGATTTCCTTTTGAACAACATTCTTTAGTGTACCAACTTCCACAAGTTGAACACTCTTTGATTGCATAAAGGGATTTTGAACGATTAGGCGCCATAAGAATTAAACATTATCGAGGATAAGGAAAATGAGAATTAAACAAATAAGAGGAATAAGAAGAATATTTTTAGCTTTTCCGAATAATACATAAGATAATTAAAGAATTTGAGATTGAGAAGATTCTTTTTGGGGAAAATTAAATTTTTTAGTATTTATTAAGAATGAAAACAAAAATATTTTTGGTAATCGTTTATTACAAGCTTCACGATAAGTCTCCAAGATTACGCACAAGTGAGCGGAAAAGCTTAGCGAGCCGCAATGACTACTTAGAGAGTAGCTATCACTTTTCCTTAAACTCACCTTATAGTTTGTAAACTTAAAGGTCCGTCGTACCTCGCAAGTACTTCACGATTTGTTTTGTTGTTAATTGGAATGGTTTAAGATGGATAGCTAGTATCCAAATGTTTATTATTATTATTATTTTTTTACTAATTCGATAGGAATCGAATTAATGAACTTTTTATATTTTTATACAAAAATAGCAAAATAACTTCCAAAGGAAGGATCTTCGAAACTCTACTTCAACGAATATTCTTCAACAATCGTTCACGACTTCCCCGGCAACGGCGCCAAAATTTGGTTCGTAGAAAAACAAATTTATATACTTATAGTATTAATCCCGTAAGAATTCTTTCCAAAATACTTCTCAAACAAGAGAAATATAAGGTAAAAATCTCACTAAAGAAAACACAATTTGTATATTTTTATCCGGGAAGTACTTTTCCTCGGGTCGTGTCCCAACGAAATCGTGAATTGAGAATTTTAGAATAATTCGGATTCGAGTTTAGAATGATAAAGGATTTTCGAACTTTTGATTATTCTACAAATATAATAGCACAAACTAAAAACAATGAAATAGCACGAAATTTTAAATGCACGGAAAGTAAAAACGCGAGCTAAAAATGAAATTTAAAATCTAAAGCACTTCTACTAACAAATTTTATACCTAAAAATCACAAATTTAAAAAGAAAATTTTAGGAAAAAGAATTGGAATTTTTTAACTATTTTTGAATTTTTTATGAATTTCTAAAGTTCAATGAATTAATCAAAAATAAACTTTTTCTAAAAATTATCACTAAAATTTTGCTTTTATTTTTCAAAAATACTAGATTTAAAAAGAAAATTTTATCAAAAAGAATTTTAATTTTTCAACTATTTTTCTATTTTATATGATTTTTCTAAGAAAAAGTAATTCACTAAATCCTATTTTAATTCCTAGAAAATACAAATTTGACTGGAAAAATATGGAAAAATGGTTTTAAGATGCTAAAAATGTGCAGAAATTAAATGGCACAAAAAGCCCTAATTTTTATAAGCTAATTGAACACTAATTTGATTTATTAAAACTAAACCCTAATTTTATAAAAACTAATTTGGAAAATATTAATTCTATTTATTATTCTAGAAAAGACAGGGTAGAAAGTGCTAAAAAGGAAAGTAGAGGGTAGGCGGGAAAACTATAAGAAATTTACACTACAATGTAAACGGGTACCCTTTAACTTTGGGAAAATTACAAAACAGACCCTACGCTTCTAGCTTATTTTTGGCTTATTGAAAAATGAGATTCAGCAAAAACTTAAAACTACAAACTTGTAGATGAGCTTATACTAAACAACATTAACAAATGGACTTTCTACTTTTAACAACTCAATAAGCTAGAAACTTAAGCTCTTTAAATCTGTTACAGTAACTAAGGTTTTAAGAGCTTTTTTAGAATTTGGCTTTTTTATGGCTTATTACTAGATTAGAATGGAAACTAAAAGATGCTACTTGTAGCTTAAGATGTGTACTAGAGTTATCTAAACAAGCATTAGCTAGGTATTTACAAGTTTAGCAAGAAAATTGAAATGAAAAAGTGCAAGTTTAGCTTATAACTGAAATAAGCTTTTTCTTAATAAGCTAAACTGCTGATTACTTGACTTTAGAAGCTAGAATTTTGAATATGAGCTATCCTACTTTCCTTGAATCAACCTAGGTAAAAAGTTTCTAAAAATTCCAACTCAAAATAAGAGATCAAATAAGAAAGTTAAGCTAAACTCTAATGCACTGTTATACTACTTTTCTTAAGAAAAATAAGCTAGACTTAAGAGCTTAAAATGAAACTTAAAGGCTTATCTAAATTCAGTTAATGGAGTTCTATTAATATGCTAAGATCTAAGTTCTACTTCCTATTTTCAAATTCTAAAAGTGACTTAAAAAAAATTCAAAGCAACAGCAGTTTGAACTGCTGTTTGCTGATGCAGTTGGTAAACAACTAAAATGCAAGCTAAAATCCTTTAACTAAAACTTCATTTTCTTACTCACTACTTGCAACCAATCTTACACTAACTCAAAATGAGTTCTAAATTGTATTGAGTCACTGTCTTCTAAATCTATCTAGCAAAATAGAACCTGTCCTGGTGCAAAAACTAACTTTTTAAACTCTAAACTTTTGAATTTTATTTACTAACTTCTAAAAGCTTTTTAAATCCTTATATTATGCCCTAACTCAGCTATATAAAAGATTTAGACAGAATGTATTTGACTTTATTAGTCAAATTAAGCTTGTTCCAAACACTCTTTTATAAAACCTGTCAAATCTAAAGTAAGCTTAAAGTCTTATTTAAAAGCTGAAACTCCTAAATCATTTTATCCACTTCTATTTTAACTAAGCTAATGAAGCTATTTAAACTCTTAAACCTACAGCTTATTAGAAGATATAAGCTACTTTGTCTACTAGCTAATACTACTTAATGATGACAGAATTTAACTCTTCACTTCTCAATGAATTATTACTCAAACAAACTAAAGCATTTAAATCACTAAGCTAGCTAAACAATACTAAACAAAATTTATCACAAAGAAAGACAAAGTAATAAGCCAATTGAATAAGCTGAATTCATGTTAAAATGAAATTTGCAAGTTGAAACCTGAGAATTGGAGTCTCAGAACTAGAGGCCACTCTTGTTGAGTGAGTGACCTCAAATCATGAACCTAAGTGGCTCCCAAAGCCTCTAAACCTGAATAAGCTATATAAAAGCTTATTCCTCCATATAACTTCCAAAACTTGATCAAATGAACTCAAGTGGTCATGATTGATGTAAAATGATAAGAATGAGTAGATGAATGACTAAAAACAGAATTTTAACTAAATTTGAGCTTGTGAACAGTAATAAGCTCAAATGAGCTTATTGAGAGCTTATTGAGTTAAAATGTCTTATTATTGAAAACTAAGAGCAAGGAAACTTGAAAACTGAAATGATATTACTCAAATGATGGAGTACAAGTTTAGAGAATAAACGTACAAGTGCTTAAAGCTGCTGTCTAAAAGACTTGAAAGAAAAATTGCTTAAAATGAGAAAATACAAACTGAAAATTGAAAACAGAAACAACAACTGAAAAATGAGCTTTACAAGTCCTATTTATAGAGAATAAAAGAGGAGAGGAGAGAGTTTCTTGAATCTTCCATTCAATCTTAGCCGTAGATCATTTTTCTTTGATTTGTGGCCGTTGATGAGCTTTGGCCACGTGTTCGGACCAATCAATGGTTGACACGTGGTCGATTTGATGTGGAGGAGGATTGATAAGTGCTTAATTACACATATCTTTTACCTTCAAAAACGAGCTTAAATGACCAAAAACAGACAAAAACTGAAGGTGTATGAACAAGGTAGAGAAGAGAAAGGGAGCGGGGGTGGGTAATTTGCGAAGTGGGTTTGTGAGGGATTTTGGCGGGAAAAGCTGTTGGAGGCGGTTGGGGGTTTTTTTAAGCCGCGTTTTCTGTTTGTAAGTTTAGGTTAATAGCAACTTTGGCCCTTGTGTTTCACCCGTCCCTTTGTAGTGTAAAAAGAAGATTTGGAAATTACAATTTCGGTCCCTTGTGGTTGATTTCTTTCTTTTCTTCTTTACTAATCAACTTTTCTTTTTTGTCAACTTTGGTCCTTGAATCTTAATAACTCCAAGTAAGCTTTGAAACTTTAAGAACTTGTCATAGTTGGTCCCTTGACTTCATTGTTTCTTCTTTTGACTGTCTTTCTTTCTATCTTTGACTGTGTCGGGCTGATCCGGCTTTGATCTTTGGCTGTTTCTTCACTCATTTTCTTGTCTCTTTCGTTCCTTGTCGGTTTTTGATCGTTTTTGCTTCTTTTTGTCCTTTCAATCCTTTCCTGCACAATTAGACATAAAAGCACACCTTTTTCTATTCTTTTGGCATTTTATTGGCTTTTATTTGGCAAAATCCCGGGTTTTTCATATATACAATTAAGCAATTATCATTTCTCCTTTGTTTTGACAGAAGTGTTCAAATTCATCGTATAATTGAGATTCCCGGTCATCCTTTGTTAACCCAGAACCTTCCAGAATCATCTTCATGTTTTCCCAGATGTCTTTGGCGTCAGTATAGTAATTGATGAGTGAGTAGATGTCCTTCGGTATACTTTGAAGTAGGATATTGGTTGCACGAATGTCAGCTTTATACCTTTCCTTTTCTTCAGCTGAAAGGTCGTTAAGGACTCTAGCACGTACTGGACCTTGTTGAACTGCACCCTCAGTTCCTCCAGCAATAACATCTGAGACCGTTCCCATATGAAATGGTCCTTCATTAATGGACTTCATAATGTTCTCTCCATTATCCTTTCCTAGACAGTACAGACGTATACGTTGTTGCCAAGATTCAAAGTCTGTTCTATCAAGCATTGGTGGGCGTGTATCAGAACCGGCACACTGGATGTCTTCTTGCATACTAGACATCTTGTATTATTATGATATGATATGTTTTGATCGATCAATGATTAGTGAGTGTACGTTAAAAGTGGTGAGGTTAACGTATTCGTATTTTGTTTTAGTGATATTAAATCCCGAGTTTGAAATATTTCAAATTTCTAAGACAGAAGCTCAACTCGCCGCCAGAGGCTACCAAACCGCTGCAAAGAAATAAGGCAACTCGCTGGTGGAATTTTAAGGCAACTCGCCGAACACAACTCGCTGCCAAGCAACCCGCCGCGAAGAATATTTTAATCAAACCGCCGTTGAGTTTTCAAACCGCCAGAGTTTCCTTTAGATATTTGCTATTAAAATATTCAACCCGCTGATAACCTGTTCAAACCGCTGGTAAACAAACCGCTGGTAAGCAACTCGCTGGTAAGCAAACCGCTGGTAAGCAACTCGCTGCTTAGTATAAAGCAACTCGCTTCTTGAGCAACTCGCCACCTGTTCAAACCGCTGGTAAGCAAACCGCTGGTAAGCAACTCGCTGCTTAGTAACAACTCGCCTCTTGAGCAACTCGCCACCTAAGCAACCCGCCGTGTGTCAGAGGGTTGGTAACCTACTTAATAAAATATTATATTTCAGCAAACCGCCGTGAAGAAATTCTGGCAACTCTCCACGAAGAACAACGACTTTTATCACACAAAATCACTTATAAATCACCCTTTTGAACGATTTTGCTTGATTTCTTTTGCACAACACAGTACCATAAGGTAATAGCTACTAGAAACACCCAAACTTTATCAATACAAACAACAAAATTCGGAGAACTTCAAAAAACGAGCTAGGTGCCTTCAAAGGTACACTTTTCGATCTAAATCAAGCAAGAAATCGCACATACACACGATCTAATCATCCCATTAGCTCTGATACCAATTGTGGCATATCATATATCATAACACGGGGTCGATTCTTGGATTTGGCTAGTTTCTAGAGAGAGAAACACTAGAGAGAGTTTTCTAGAGAGAGAAATAGTGTTTCTATGTGAAAAGGAAATAAATGACTAGCTTCCCTCTTCCAAAGTTGGAAGAGGCTTATATAGTACTTACAATATACCGGGTATTCGTACCCGACGTAAAACCGAAAAATGTACTATTAACTATTAAACTACGAGCTATAATAAACAGTAAAATACACGGGGTGACCGAGTCTTTTTCTAATATCTAACATCATAGGAATTGATACCATCATTTGAGATTGTACACTAAAGTTTATAAATCATATATTCAAGATGGACTTAATACCCATAGAACTTGGTAGTTTCGACGTTATCTTTGGTATGAATTGGTTGACAAGGTACCACGCCATGATCATTCGTGATAAAAAGATTGTTCGTATTCCCATAGGTGATGAAACATTAACGATTCAAAGCAATATGAGTGATTTGTATACATCGATAATTGCTAGTGAGCAGAGAGCTGAGTTGTTTAATAGGATTAGTACGTTGGAGCGGGATAATGTAAGACTCGGAGGCACGTTAGGTGTTGAGAGGCAAAGAGTTAACCGTCTCCGGCATAGTATGTCGTATGCTCAAAGGAATTTATAATACCAATTTACTCCTAGTGGGGAGCTCCAATATGGTTCGACAAAAAGAAGGATGGATCCTTCAGGATGTACATCGACTACCGAGAATTGAACAAGCCAACCGTGAAGAACCGTTACCCGTTACCTAGTATAGATGATCTTTTTCGATCAACTACGAGGATCTAGCATTTACTCAAAAATCGACCTAAGGACTAGTTATCACCAATTCAGAATTCAATGAGAGGATATTCCTAAGACTGCGTTTAGGACCTGTTATGGTCGCTACGAATTTCAAAGTCACGCCTTTTAGATTGACCAACACACCAACAATATTCATGAATCTCATGAATTGGATGTGCAAACCATACTTAGACAAATTCATGATAGTATTCATCGATGATATCTTTATCTACTCAAGGAGAAATGAGGAGCACGAGGAACACCTTAGGCAATTACGAGAATTGCTTAAGAGTAAGGAATTGTACGCCGAATTCTCTAAGTGTGAATTTTGGCTCCCGAAGGTAAAATTTCTCGCCACGTTGTTGATAGTCAGGGCATTCACGTTGATACCGCCAAGATTGAGTCAATCAAGGATTAGGCAACGCCTACGACTCCAACGAAGATACACCAATTCTTAGGTCTTGTCGGTTACTACCAATAATTTATCAAGGGTTTCCCTAGGATAGAGAAACATCTAAACCAAACTAACTCAGAAAAATGTGAAATACGAATGGGAAGAGAAAGAAGAGGAAGCCTTTTAATTATTAATGTAGAAACTTTGTAGTGTACTGATTTTAGCATTACCCGACGGAAAGAAAAATTTCGTGGTTTAAAATAATGCCTCGCATAATGGATTAGGTACTATAATGATGCAGAAGGAAAAGGTGATAGTTTACGACTCCCGATAACTGAAAGTTTATTAGAAGAACTACTCGACACACGACCTAGAATTAGGAGAAATAGTGTTTAGTTTCAAGATTTAGGAACACTGCCTGGATGGCATAAAGCATACCATGTTTACAAACCATAAGAGCTTACGGTACATTCTAGATCCAATGGAATTGAACATGAGACCATGTAGGTTGTTAAAAATTGTTCAAAAATTACGATTGTCAGATTTGATATCACCTTGTAAAAGCAAACGTTGCAGTAGATGCTCTAAACAGAAAGGAATGAGCTAAGCCAGGTGAGAGGCTTAGTGATGACCATTAATTCAAACCTACCGCCAAAGATTTACAAGGCACAAGTAGAATCTCTCAAGAAAGAGAACGTTAAAGACGAGAACCTTTATGGTATGGACAAAGAGTTTGAGAATCGTCTTGATGGAACTCTCTACATTAGGAGGAGGAGTTGATTACCACGCGTTAGAGACTTAGGAGAATTGATCAAGCATGAGCCACACAAACCTAACTATTTCATCCACCCTGGAATCGGATAAGATATATCATAATCTTAAGCAGTTTCACCAATGGCCCAATATGGAAGCAGACATCGCCACCTAGGTCAGCAAATGCATGACGTGTTTAAAGATGAGGGAGGATTATCAAAAGCCATCCGGTTTACTGGTACAATCAGAAATACCCATTGGAAATTGGAAAAATGTGGCCATGGATTTTATCACAAGACTACCAAAGAAAACAAGGAGTACGATACTATTTGGGTAATTGTGATCATCAAAAAGAATTATGCCAACGTGAGACGCAAACCCTTAGAATTTCAAATTGGAGATAAGGCCATGTTGAAGGTATCGCCTTGAAAAATAAGTGATACGTTTTAGTAAACGAGGAAAGTTGAACCCTAGATATATCAAACCTTTTAAGAATCTAGCTAAAGTAGGAACCATTGCTTTTAGACTCGAACTTTCACAACAAGTAAGCAAGGTTTATAGTACGTTGCATGTGCTAAACCTGAAGGAGTGTTGGTCTAACGAAACACTCGCCTTTCCACTGAATGAGATTTAAGTCAACTACAAGCTCCATTTCATCAAGGAACCGGTTGAGATTATGGACCAAAAGCCAAAAAATTGAGGCAAAGTCGTATTCTTATCGTCCAGGTTTGTTAAGACTCGAGAAGGGATCCCGAGTTCACCTGGGATCGTAAAGATCAATTCCCAAAGAAATACCCTCCCCTGTTTTCCAAATCTATAACGGCGCTCAATGTCATGTCTTAAGCTTTGAGGACAAAGCTCTTTTAACGGGGAAAGGATGTCACAACCTAAAAATTTCCGATCATTATTTTAGCCGTTTCTGTTTAGTAATTTGAAAATTTAAATATTTCGTTTAATTTTTACATTTAACCGGGAAGTTGTCCTGCGTTTATCTGAGAATCGTTGCAGGAAGCGATCCGTGTATCCAATCATCATAGTCTTTCGTCAGTAGACGCATTATTACGTTTTTAATTGATATTTAAAATTTCAGAGAATTTCGTGAAGTCGTTATTCACTTTCGTTATTGCGTGTTCCAGATATAGTTAATAAATTATACTTGTGCATGGAACCCTTGAAATTAAATCAAATAGAGCATTATGTTTCCTAGAATGTTGGAGACCAAATTGGTCCCCCCTTGCACATACACGTCCAAACACACACTAGCATAGGGAACCATTTTGAAATAAAAGGGAACATTTTTCCCCACCTTATGACAAGTGCTAGTCCTTTCCTTCACCCTCATTGGAAGATCATTTTGGTCCCCCCTTGGTCTTTTGTCTCTTGCCGTCACCTACTAGCTCACACATACTCATTTAGATTCAAATTTCTAGCTTATAAGTTACTCATCCAAGTCTCTTATATTTCACTCATTCATTCATTCCCTCTTTGCAAGAAAAACACACATATCTTTCCTTCTCCTCCCTCTTGTTTGAACCAACATAAACACACACACAAATTCTTACTTTTCAATCTTTGATCAAAACCATTTGAAGATAAAGTGTTCAGGTTGATATTTGGGTAGTTTATAAACAATGTTTGGGTTGTTTTAGTCTCTAATCATCCTCTAATCCTTCATATTCTTGTAAGTTATCAAATCCTCACAAATCTTGTACTTTTATGTTCATCTTTATACATATATACTAGTTGTACAAAAGGATTATAAAAGTTTACATTTTTAAACTACGTAAACCTTAAAAAGGTTACTTTATGGTTCGAAAATATTTAAAAGATTATAAGGAAATTATAGTTTCGTGATCGTGGTTATTTTTATGAAATAAAAATGTATACTTATGGCTTATTTAGGTTCGGCTTATTAATAAGCTTTCGGGAAAGCTTATTCGGGCTTATTGGGCTTATTATTGGTTCGACCCAATAAGGAAAACAAAGGGGATGTTTTGTTCGAGCTTATTTGATTCGACTTATATTTTATTCGGCTTATTTCTTGCTTACTTTTGAAAGGACGAGACGTTAAGCTTATTTGGCTTAACAAATAAACCAAAGAATACTTAATGGGCTTTTAAGCCACGTCCCACACAAAAAGCCCAAGAACCCTGAGCTTAACTCATAAGTTTATGGTTCAGCTTATTATGTCTTGGCTTATTAAGAGCTTATGATAGCTTATTGATGAACCAAGAACTTATTTAATGCCTTTTTGCTTATCGGTCTAGTTTTAAAGAGTTTTGATACAATATTGATCGAATTTGTGAAATGTAAATTGAAAGTGATTTTTATTAAAGTCTACGACTTTGGAAAACGTGTAAACACGAACGGGTCATGCCGAAATTTTGTAAAAATTATATACTTAGAATAAATTGTGAAAATATATTTTATAAAACTTTTCGGAAAAACATATTATTTATAAATGATAAATAATATACATACTTAACTTATATAAATGAATTAAAATACTTATTTATGTTTTCTACCTACGTATTTAATTTAAGAACCGACAGTTAAGCGTGCTCGTGTGAGGAAAGCACTAGCATGGGTGACCGGCCGGGAAATAGATAAATTAAAGATATAAAAACATTATTATCGAAAGGTTTTAAATCAATATTTGGAATATTTGGGTAGAATGCCGGGCAATATATATATATATATATTCCTGAAAGTTGTTAAATAACATTATACGGAGTATATATTTTATATATATATATATATACCTTCAACCATAAAAACCTGTTGATAGAAATAATGCTTAAAAACGTTATTAATATTTTTCGATCTCTATACGTTTTGATATTCACAAAATGTAAAAACGATTAATGAAAAATTATTCGTAAACAAGTAATTAGTAGTAAATTTTCATTTCGAAAATTTAATCACTTAAAGGTATGAATAAACATATGCTTAATGCATTTTATGATCAAAGAAATTTTTATTCAACCTCACATTTTTTATAAAAATGTCACAAACATTTTTATAACTTTTACAAAACATTTTTCGATTTAAAAGAAATGTTTTATTCAAAATAAATATTTTGAATTTAAATTTTATACCTAAAAACGGCTAGAAATGTTTCAGAAAACACCTCATCTAGAAAAGACAAAAAAGAGAGCGTCTGGGCTGGGCGGCCCCCTTAATAATTAAGGCCGACCCCCTTAATTATTAAGGGGACCGGCCCCTATTTAAGGGGACCACCCAGACAAAAATCCAGCTCATCTGGCCTATAAATTCTGGACTATTCCCCACTGTTTTTCTCACCTTTTGCACACACTTTCTTTATGTTCTAAATTAGTTTATACTTTCCTTTCTTTCCTTTGATCATTTAATCATAAAGCTTTGTTTCCAAGTGATCCAAGCTTAATTCCTCAAGTGCAAGAGAAGAATACTTCTTATCATCAAGTCAAGAAGTGTTATAGTTTAGTTGGTATTGTTGTGAAGTTGTGCTAGATCTTGTAAATCATTTGTGTATATTATGAAGGTATGTATTGTAGTTGTGTATAATAGTTAGATTGTGGTGATCATTTTAAGTATAGTGGGGTTATCTTTGTAAGTAGTGTCAGATTGGTGTGATCGTAGTAGTGTCTAGGCGTAGTGAAGTTGTAAAGCGTAGTGAAGTTGTGAAGAAGTGAAGTAGTGAAGCGAAGTGAAGTAGTGAAGTGAAGTGAAGTAGTGAAGCGAAGAAGCAGTTCTGAAGTGAAGCAAATGTATTGGAGGTGTTTGTAAAAGTGTGGATTTAGCATACAAATTGTGATAGATTGGTTATAGCTAGGATTAGAACTCGACATTTTGCTTAGTGTCAAAAATTGGTGTAAGCAAAGTTGTGTACGGTTTTCTCCGCCTAAAGGGAGTTTGTTGACATAGTGAAGAGAACTCTCGAGTTTGGTGCTCGGGGAGTGGAGTAGGGCGAAGAGGTGCTTCGTTACCAAACCACTATAAATCCTTGTGTTGTGGTTTGATCTTTCTAACTCTTATCTCTTGTCTTTCATATTTACTTGTCATTTACTTCTCTTACTGAATGTTTAATATGTGCACATATTTGAGATCACAAAAGTTCGAATCTAAGCTTTTATAAACAAACAAACATTAATTAAAAAGCGTAAACTATTCAACCCCACATCTAGTTTCCACATTTGGTATTAGGAGCCACGTCGAAACAAGATTTTTAAAATAAAAAATATTTAAAACTTTGAAATCGATTTATAGAATCAGAAAAAAAAAAAGAAAATTATTTAGAAGGGCAATCTATGCAAATACCACCACTATTTGAAAGTGATGGATTTATTTATTGGAAAAATATATTCGAAACTTATGTGAAATCAAAAGATCTAGATCTTTGGCATGTTATTACCTATGGTGATTTTCCTCCTATTCAAAATAATCCCGAAACTAAAAAGGGTGAAATAGTACAGTTTGATAAACAAAACGATGATCTTAAAAAAAACTTGCTAAAACTAATGAAGCCAAAATGGTGATTTATAATGCTTTGCCACGTAAAGAATATAAAAGAATTTTTATGTGTAAAACCGCAAAAGAAATTTGGGATACTTTATTAATCACTCACCAAGGCAATAGTCAAGTCAAAGATAATAAAATAGATCTTCTTGTTCAACAATATGAACAATTTATGATTCCGAAAGAGGAATCGATAGATAATGCTTTTGCTAGATTTAACACTATTATTACTAGTCTAAAAGCACTTGATGAAGGTTTTTCTAGCAAGAATTATGTTAGGAAATTTCTTAAGGCACTTCATCTTAAATGGCGCGCAAAGGTTACGGCTCTTGAAGAGTCGAAAGACTTGACATCATTATCACTTGACGAGCTTATTAGAAACTTGAAAGTTTATGAAGTGATAATAAAGAAAGATTCCGAAATGGTCAAAGGCAAAAGAGAACAAAATAGATCTCTTGCTTTGAAGGCCAAAAAGGAATCTAGTGATGAAGATAGTTCGACTTCCGATAGTGAAGACGAAGAATACGCCATAGCCGTGAGAGATTTCAAGAAATTTTTCAAAAGACGAGGAAGATTCGTAAGACAACCACATGACGAAAGAAAGTTATCACAAAGAAATAAAGATGACAAAAGCGAAAGAAAATATTTTAAATGTGGAGATCTAAACCATCTCATCGGGGAATGTCCCAAACTATCAAGAAACTACAATCAAAGAGCTTTCGTTGGAGGATCATGGAGTGATAGCGACGAAGATGAAGAAGAAAAGACAAAAGACGAAAAATGTCTTATGGCTAAAGCATCTAATGAGGTACTTTTTGAAACCGAATTTTTTAGTGATGGCCAATCATCGTTAGATGAAAAAAACTTAGATAGTGAATATAATAGATTATGCAAAGTAGGTATAAAAGTCATGGCTAAAAACAAATCACTAAAACAAATTAAAAATCAATCAGAAAATGAAGTACTAGAACTATTGATATGTGTGAAAACACATATCCGTTTTATGTCAAAAATGGCCCTAAAAAGACAAAATTGTGCTTTAAATGCTTGAATATTGCTTGTTTTGTCTTTGTGATTATGTAGGTACGGATATTGCAAAAATCTCAAGAAAACGGTCAAAACCGGACAATCACGAACACGGGAACGGAATTGAGTGTGAAAAATCCGGAGAATGCTATCAAGGTCAACAAAAGTCAATCTATGGTCAACAGTGATCAACCATAAAAAGACAAAACCCAAAAATTCCCAAATCATACCACAAAGATAACCAAATTACAAAATAATCCCTAAACCGTAACGGTGTTAACTCATAGTAATTATAAGAGGTTACACACCCGTTTTAACTGTCCCTTATAACAAATCCAAAGCCCGAGCCCAAAAACTTGCCAGGCCCAAAACCCTTATAAACCCGGGTAAAAAGAAAAACAAAAGTCAAAATCACCCTTTTTATAAAAGAAATTTACGCGGGAAAAGTGGTTTCTACTATTCACCCATCGTCCCCGTTTTACCTCGAGCTCAAATCAAAGGGGTAATTTAAATTGGCTACGTGGCTTAGCAATTCAAGTGAAAAGTACACTTGCAGAGTTTACAGTCACCAAACGCTCCATGGTGAAACCCAAAAGGGAATGAACACGCGGTCAATGAAGGAACACACAAGATCTAGTATTTTTGTACTAAATCATGCCAAAAAGAAGCACAAAGGCCTCTGACACACGATGGCCACATTGGCAATCCGAGTGCCCTAAATCTAAATCCAACGGTTCAAGTTAAGCATCAAATGATTGAGGGAATGAAGGGACAGGATCCAAGAGAGGCTAGAAGCCTAGAAGCATCTTTGGCAGGCTATAAATAGCCCTCACTCACTCATACACGGGACGATCTTTTTATCTAGTTTTTTTAGCTTTTGAACTTTAGCTTATTAATTATCCTAAATTACTTGATTAGTTTTAATTCATGTTGTTTAAAAAGTTTATTGTAATTCAGTTCAACCTATTGTAATCGTTTTTTCTAGTTAATGAAATCATAAATTTACTTATTTAATAAACTATCATAAGTTATTTACTCTCAAATGTTGTTGCTACTGTTACATAAGCTCCTAATAAGCTCATACAAGCTCTCTGAGTCTATAAGCTCAGATTGAGCTCATATAAGTCATCTAATCTACTGTAACTCTAAAAACAGCTTAAAGACCTTGCTATTTGGAATTTTAAGCTTTTCTAAGAATAGCTGACTTTGAAGAGCTTATAATGGACTTTTAATGGCTTATTTTCAATAAACCAAACTTGTAGACAGCTCAATGAGCCTTTGATTTTATTTTATATATTTTTTTTAACCTTTGTTTAGCTAAGGCTAAAGTAAGTGTTCATTTAAGCTTTCTGTCTTAATTTTCTTAGTTCATCAATTGCTTAATTGTTGCTTATCTTGCTTATTTAAGCTTAAATATTTTTTAACACGCCTTAATGAATATGTTTTATTAGATGCTATAAGTTTAATATAAGTAGTCATAAATTTCATGTTAGTCCTTTATAAATGTCATTAAAAACAAAAAAAAATAGTGTAGCTTATAGCTTATTAATTTGGCTTATTATCTGTTTAAATAGGTTTTGTTAGGTGATGATAGCCTGCATTTTATCTGGTATTCAGGTTGTGCTCAATAGATTTCATATTCATAAGCTTAATTGGGATCTATGAATTTTAAAGGGGTGTTTGGCACAACAGTACTAACACCAAGTTAAGTACTGTTGGGCCTAGTGACTTTTGTGGTTGATTCTCAACTTTCAAATAAGTCTGTTTGAGCTAAATTCACTAACTATGAATTGAGATACTTAGTTTTTCATAAGTTAGGATTAAAATTAGTAGAAATCTGTCAAGTTATTTGCTAATTTATCACATAGTAATCTTCTAGCATTAGTCATCTCTTTCTTGTCATCATTTTGAGTTTTAGCTTGTTAGAATATCTCAATAGGCATGCCTTAATTGTCTAGTCTAGTTTTGGTCAAAATTTGGACAACTGGCATCAGAAAAAAAAAACACATAAAATGCATAAGTACAATTTCTAGCTTTATTTTCAGTAGGTTAAAATAGCATTTAGCTTTTGATTTTCAGATTATAAATAGATTTTAGGTCATATTTCACAAGTTTACAATTAGTTTTAAAATTCTAGCTTATTTTGTCATCTAAATTTAAGCTGCAAAATTGCTTTTTGTCTTTTCATTTTCAAAGTAAAACTCAACATGATTTAAGCCTTAGGTCTGTTTTCAAAGTGCTTTTTCAATAAGCTATTTTGTTTCAAAATCATTTTTAAAAGTAGATTAGAGTAGCTATTTAGTTGTAGTATAAGCTTTAATAAGCTATTTCCCTACAAGGATCTAAGAGCTTACCTAAAAATAAGCTCAAAAGTCCCTGTAGGGACTGTTTGGCTCTAAATCCATTTAAGTGCTTATTAGGATTTTATAGCTTTTTTGCTTTTAAGTTTTAGCTTTAATTATTTGATCTTAAAATACTTATTAGTTTGAAGTATTACAATTTATACTTATTGAGTTCCTATTTACTCTTTTAGCTTTTTCAGTTAAAAACCAAAATTACCAAAAGTAGCCTGTAGCTTTTTCTTAGTGCTTTTTAGTTGCTGAATTAGAGTTCAAAATGTGTTTAGCTTATCATTTTAAGTAGGTCTTTATTGAACTTTAAGTAGGTAAAAAGCTCCTAGGCTTAAGGATCCAATTATAATCTTAAAAATAAGCTCAAAGGTTCCTATAGCCTGTGGTTATAGGTTTTATAAAACTAAGCTATTAAGTCTTTTAGCTTATTAATTGCTTATTTCTAGTTCTGTTTAGCTCATTAGCTTAGGTTTAGCATATAATAGCTTATTTAGTCTTAAATTTAGCTTATTTAGTATTATAGCTTATTTACTTTAAGAAAAGCTCCAAAAAAATGAGTTAAGTAGTAACTGTTTGCTTATAAGCTGTTTAATAGCTTATGGCTTTTCATAAAAAGTTTCTTTTATTAAAATTGCTTATTTTTATGTGCTTAATAACTTTGCTTTTATAAGTTTTTCAAAATAAAAAAAAGGGAAAGTGAAAATCGGGGGTGAGCAAGACTCGAACCCCCGACCTCAACACACTCACTACCACTGCGCCCTGGGGTCTTTTTCGTTATACTCTTACACACTTTAATCTTTACACACGTTTTTCTCTCACAAGCCTTATAAGTTGTTTTAGCTTATTTCGCAGCTTATACCCATTAACTTGAATCAAACCTATTTTCCTAGGAGTCTAATTATTTCAAGCTATTTTTTTTTGGGGGTATTTTTCTAGAATTTTAAAATTTATTTAGTATTTTAAACATTATTTTTATATAAAAACTTTAAAAAATCATAAAAAATAGAAAAAAATCAAAAAAATAGAAACTTTTTTAAAACTATTTATTTATATCATAGATGTTATAAGGAAAATTGGTTATATGCTTTCATAGTCTAATTTGTAAAATTTCAATTTTTAAAGAACGAGATTTGTTCCCGTTCTCGTTTTTCGTATTTTAAAGCTCATTTCAACTCCGTTTTTGTTATAGTTTTCTTTAAACTTACTTTTTAGTCAAATAGAGTCCATTTAAAAATAAAAATTTAAGTTAGGTTTATTTTTAGAAATTTAGGGTTTTTGACCTCCGTTTAGAGGTCCCGTTTTGCGTTTTTAGTTAAAATTTGGTTTCCCGTTATTTGTCCTCATGCTCTTAAATAGTATAAATTTTTTATTTTGATTTTTTAAAATAGATAATCAAATAAATCTTGTCTCAATTCAAAATCATTAATCAACATCAAACGAGGTTTTAATTTTCACAATCGTTGGGATAACGACCCGGAATCATACTTTCCGGTTTATATACTTATTATAATTATTTATATTTTGAAATTTTCCTTTTTACTTTGTCCTCAAGGTAATTTTGGTAATTCCATCATCTTATATATTTAAACTCTTACTTATTATAAGATTCCTACAAATCAATTTTTGGCGCCAGCTGCCGGAGATTTGTGATTAGATCTCTCATTGAAGTTTTTTGATCGTATTTGAAGACCCTTTCGTATTTGAAAGTTTAAAGCTTTTTTTATTAAAAAATCAAAAATAAAAAAATTATAAAAATAATAACAAATAAAAAAATATTTTTGCACTTCTTAATCTAATTATCATATAAAATTATAAAAAAATAATTACAAAAATTGTCCATAAACATAAAAATAAACAAGTTGGTAAAGAGAACACCAACAAATAATCCTTCAATTGATATTATCCATTAGTAAGTCCCAACTCGAATCATAGATTTAAAACTTACCATTTGTGTCATTTAACCGGAAATACGCTCACCTCAAAAGTAAAATTTTTAAGAGCTACCGTGAAGTAAATTTGATTATTTGGTTTAAGTTGTCTTCTCGTTATCCGTTAAAATAGATTGTTAAAAAAAAACAACAACAACAAAAAATTTTTAGTTTAAATTTTCTTTTTCTATCTTTGTGCATGCGCACTCGTTCTCAAACCCGCAACCATAACCGTCAACAACAAGCCCAACCGCTGTTTAGAACATTTAAATTTAGAAGGAACTCTTTTGATAATCCTCCCCTAGTTCCGATGGCTGATAACCGGACTATGGCACAATTGCTCCAAGCACCCACCGAGGGGTACGAGGATGCAATCGTAATTCCCGAAATCAATGCTAATTTTGAGTTGAAGCATGGTTTGATCAATCTTGTTCAAAACAAACAGTTTTTCGGACATGATAAAGAGGATCCACATGCTCACATCCGTTATTTCAATAAGATTACCTCAACGATGAGATTCCCGGACATCCCGAGCACGTCAATTAAGCTTATGCTTTTTCCATTTTCTCTTGAAGGTTCAGCCCGGATTTGGCTAGAAAAAGAACCTCCTCGATCAATTTTGACATGGGATGATCTTGTTTCAAAATTCATTAATCAATTATTTACTTCTTCAAAAACGACAAATCTTCAGAACGAAATCACGAGATTTCAACAAAGATTTGACGAATCATTTTATGAGGCTTGGGATCGATTTAATGATCTTCTTCGAGCATGCTCACATCACAGATTTTTAGAATTACATCAACTAGATACGTTCTACAATGCTTTGAATGCTAATGATCAAGATTCGTTGAATTCTGCTGCGGGTGGAAACTTTTTGGATAAAAATGCATCGGAATGCTTGAATATTATCTAGAGTAATTCCAAGTTCGAATTTTCACGAAACAAGGCAGCGTTGCTAAAGATGATTCGAATTCATCTACTCCGGAATTTCACAGATGTGCCTGCTCTTACAACCGAAGTTTTCGAAACTTAAGAATAGGATACGGCTATGCTTATCGACACACAAAAAGCCCAAGCTCCCCGTACCGTAAAAGCGGAGTGAGCAGAGTTGTGTACTTGTGAGGTGCTCAATTCTTATAGAAAAATGTCCACCACCGATGGCAACGTTTATCGAGACACATTCAAGAGTACGTTTTCACAGCTGCTGAGCATGCCTATTTTAACAAGGAAATACCAATTCTAGACCCCGAAGGGTTTTCAAACAAATCCGACCTCCTGGTTTTTCCTCTGATTCAAAACCATCAAAACCCATTTTAAATCAGAAATCAAGGGAATAATTTCAACCAAAATCGAGAAACAAATTTCAATCAAAACCTGGAAATAAATTCGACCAAGACAATTTACCAACCTCCGACTATCAACCACCAGGTTTACCAAGATCAACCAATATCAATCTCAACTCAACAAATGCACGGTTTTTCAAAAACCAATAATGAGACTTATTGTCAAGGCAATGATGCAGAATAGAGAAAATAATCAAAAGCAAGGCCAAGATTTACAAAACCCGATTACCCATTATAACGAGAGCTTTCTAAGTTCGTAAATACGAATACCCTTCGACATTCGAGTTCCAAGTTACTCTCCAAGCACCCGTTACTAACCCAAAGGAAGAATAGAAGGGTTATTACTACAGCAAGCCGGTTTGCTTATCAAGGACCTACAGAATCCACTTCTTCTCCTAGAGGTAGCAGAACGAAGAACCTGAGGTGACAAAGGACACATTTTTTGCTACTAATAATGGAATTACCGAAGACGTCCAACCTCCGCTTGTCCCAGTTGAAAACCAAAATCCAGTTTTCGAGCCAGATGTTACTCCCGTTAGAGCGTCGATGCCTAACCCGAAACCATCGATTCCTTATCCTTCAAGGTGAAATGATGAAAAGCGTCGTGAAAACGCTAACGAACAAAAAGAGAAATTTTACGAAATCTTTAAAGATATAAGTTTCGAAATTAGCTTCGTGAATGCTTTGACTCTTATGCCCAAATTTGCTTCAACTCTTAAAGCCTTAATCGGAAATAAAGAAAAACTTAGTGAGATGGCTAGAACTCCTTTGAACGAACATTGCTCGGCGGTAATACTTAACAAGTTACCCGAAAAACTTGGTGACCCCGACAGATTCCTTATTCCATGTAAATTTCCTGGAATGGATGAGTGCTTAGCCTTGGCCGATCTTGGCGCAAGCATAAATCTCATGCCATTTTCCGTGACCGATCGGTATTGCAAAAGATGTCTCCGTTAAAGTTGGTGTATTCCAGTTTCCAACCGACTTCGTGGTCGTAGATTTTGAACCAGACCCTCGAGTACCTATAATTCTCGGGAGGTGTTTCCTTAAGACCGGTCGTGCCTTGATAGACGTGTACGAAGGTGAATTAACCCTTCAAGTGGGCAATGAGGCCATTACTTACAATCTTTATCAAACTTCGAGATACTCGGTTAATTATAATGATATGACGGCGAACCGAATCGACGTTGTTGAATTAGCTTGTGAGGAGTATTCTCAGGAAGTTCTAGGATTTTCCGACGTGATCGTGATGGCAATCACCACTCCGCGGATATGACCCATAGTTTCAAATCCTCTCATGACTCTCACTCCTTCGGGGATATGATTGTCTACTCTCTGAAAAGGCTGATACTTTTCTTGCTCTAGCCGACAATCTAACTTCACCAGAAGTTGATGAATCCTATTATGACCCAGAGGGGGACATTCTTATTCTCAAAGCACTCCTTAATAGTGATCCTTTACCTCATCCGAACCAAGGAAATTATTTGCCCAGAAATTAGAAAGGAACTTAAAATTTGTGAGCTAAAACTTGCCAAATTCTCATTGATGAACCTTCCGAGGTCGAACTTAAGGACTTACCGCCTCATCTCGAATAGGCATTTTTAGAAGACAACAACAAGTTGCCAGTCATAATTGCCAAATATTTGAGTGTCAATGAAAAGACCGCTCTCATAAAGGTTCTAAAGTCCAAAAAGCGAGCCATCGCTTGGAAACTCTCCGACATAAAGGGTATTAACCCGGAATTTTGTTCTCATAAAATTCTTATGGAAGAAGACTACGAACCAGTGGTCCAACATCAGAGAAGGGTTAATCCAAAGATCCACGATGTCGTTAAGAGAGAGGTTGAAAAACTTCTTGAAGCCAGATTAATCTACCCAATCTCGGATAGTCCTTGGGTAAGCCCAGTGCACCGTGTGCCAAAGAAAGGAGGGATGACCGTAGTGACCAATGATGAAAATGAATTAGTACCAACTAGACTTGTAACGGGATGGAGAGTTTGTATTGATTATCATAAGTTAAACGAAGCCACCCGAAAAGACCACTTCCCTTTGCCGTTTATGGATCAAATGCTCGAGAGACTCGCAAGAAATGAATACTATTGTTTCCTCGATGGTTTCTCGGGTTACTTTCAAATACCCATTGATCCAAAAGATCAGGAGAAGACCACAATCACCTGCCCATACCGAACGTTTGCTTACCGTCGCATGCCTTTCGGCTTATGCAATGCACCAGGCACATTCCAGAGGTGTATGATGGCTATCTTCCATGATATGATTGAAAAGACGATGGAAGTTTTCATGGATGACTTTTTAGTTTTTGGAAATTCTTTCTCAACGTGCCTTTCCAATTTAGAAAAGATGCTTAAACGGTGTGAAGACACTAATTTGGCTCTAAATTGGGAAAAAAACCATTTTATGGTGAAAGAAGGCATCGTTCTTGGACACAAAATTTCAAAGAAAGGAATAGAAGTCGACAAAGCCAAAATAGACGTCATTGCTAAATTACCTCATCCAACTACCGTCAAGGGTATTAGGAGTTTTCTCGGACATGCAGGTTTCTACCGTAGATTCATCAAGGACTTTTCAAAAATTTCTCGACCCATGGTGAGGAGTCGGGTGTTGCCAGCGGCAACTCATCTCCTTGAGAAAACTACACCTTTCATTTTTCTCCGAAGAATTGCATTCAAGCTTTTTCCAGATTTTAAAGGAAAAGAACTAACGGAGCTCCAGATTCTGACTGCCCCGACTGGGACCAAGCCTTGATGCTTTTTAAAAAATGTTTTTGGGTGGGGGGGGCCGATCGAGCGACTATGCATAGTGTGGTAGGAACTGGTGCAACAAATTGAGAAATACTTTAGGTCTATACATTATGCAAATAAAAACAAATGACCCGAGCGGAATCGAACTACACCACAACTGAAAAGGAAATGTTAGCTGTGGTGTACGCTTTCGAAAAATTCTGGTCGTACCTCATTATGAATAAAAGCATAGTGTATACGGATCATTCCGCCCTTAAATACCTCTTTAATAAGAAAGACGCCAAGGCGCGATTGCTCCGGTGGGTTCTCCTCCTTCAAGAATTCGATTTTAAAGTAATTGATACGAAGGGAGCCGAGAACTACGCGGCCGATCATCTTTCCCAGATATAAAACCCCTTATGAAAATGTCTCGATCCAAAAGAGAAATAAACGAAAATTTTCCTCTTGAACACTTTATATGGTGACTTCTCATGTAACCCAAGAGTCCCCCCCCGTGTTTGCCGATTATGCAAATTACCACGCCGGGTGAATTCCATTGTAAAATGAATGTCAACTCCAGCAGAAAAACAAAAATTTTCAAAGGATTGTCAAACATTATTTTTGGGACGACCCTTTTCTATTCAAAACCTGTGCGGATCAAGTGATCCGGCGATGTGTTTTGGGCCAAGAAGCTGTCGACATCCTCACAGCTTGCCATAGTGGACCCACCGGGGGACATTACGGTGCCAACTACACTGCTAAAAAAGTTTTTGACTCAGGATTTTATTGGCCCACAATCTACAAAGATGCTCATGCCAGCATCAAGGAAAAATTTCACAGCGTGATGAGATGCCACAAAATTCCATCCAAGTATGTGAAATCTTTGATGTCTGGGGCATAGACTTCATGGACCAAATTTCCCGCAAATCTAGATGGAAAAAAAAAAAATTAAAATACATACTCGTGAGCCGTCGTTACCTATCCAAATGGGTTTGCAGCCAAGGCGCTCCCACCTAACGATGCCTAGAGTTGTAGTTAATTTTTTGAAATCTCTTTTTGCCAGTTCGGTACACCGAGAGCTAATAAGCGATGCGTGGGACCCATATCTATAATGATAAATTATGCTAAAGTAATGGTCTAAGTAATGTGGGGTCACTCATCGGTCTATGCTACCAGTAGCTTACCACCCGTCAAACGAGTGGTCTAGTCGAGGTGTCGAATTGTAGGTTAAAACGTAATTTTAGAAAGGACGGTATGAGAAAACTGCGAGCCTCTGGTCCGATAGGCTGATAAGCTGGGGGAGACTAATGGCATCCGTACTGCTTATAAGACACCAATTGGTTGCACCCCTTACAAGCTCGTATATGGAAAGTCGTGTCATCTACCTATCGAATTAGAGCATAGAGCATATTGGGCATTAAAACATGCTAATTTCGATCTTAAAACCGCGGGCGATCACTGGAAGCTGCAACTTAATGAACTTAATGAGCTTTGTGATCAAGCATACAAGAATTCTTTGATTTATAAGGAGAGGACGAAAAAGCTTCACGACTCAAAGATCAAAAACCGCATTTTCAATGTTGGTGATCAAGTCTTGCTTTTTAACTCTCGTCTAAAGATATTCTCGGGGAAGCTTAAAACCCGATGGTCCGGTCCTTTCACTATAACCGAAGTTTTTCCATAAGGCACTGCAAAATTATCTCATGCCGACGGATCAAACTTCAAAGTGAATTGCCACCGACTTAAGCACTACTTCGGAGGGGACACACCACCCACGGTTGTCCCGGATCTCCAGACTTTCCCTAAGGACGAATGAATTCAGGGATCGAGTCGAGCTTGTGACTCGGTGACAAAAAACAAGTCGCTTCGTGGGAGGCACCCCATGCTTATCTATTTTCTATTTTCTTTCTTATTTAAAATTGTGATGTGAGGAGGCTTGTACTCTTCCGATTCTTGTTGTGTTTGTACTTGTGATTGTTTGCAGGATTGACCCAAAATTTTCTGAAGACTCTCGTGTTCGGTGTTTTGTCCCGGTCCACTCGAGCTTCCTAGCCTTTGCTTGCCATTAGTTTGGGGAAATCCGATATCCTAAAGATTATTATCGACTAACATTTATCTTTTAGCACACTTAATAAACGGCTTAAGATATTTGTGATACTTTCTTCATGTTTGGATTTTGCATTAGACTTTTTGAGTTCTAGTATGGGGTTTTTAAGTCTTAGGCTAGGAAACATTGAGGACAATGTTTAATTTTAGTATGGGGTAGTATATCTTCGATATGATCTTACCTACTTTTGCCCGTTGTTCTCACGTACCCCGTTTTCCCACCAAAATTTTCAAAAATATGAAAAATTTTAAAATTTTCAAAAATAAAATAAGTGTTTTGTCACAATTTTGACTTTCCTGCTGGGTAGAATAAGAGTAAATTTGACCCTTCGAAGCGTCTTCGAGCTCTAGCTTGTTCCTTAACTTTTAGGCTAAGCGTTCGCGGAAATTCGCGAAGAACGAAAAATGATAGAGTTAAGTATGAGTGGGATGCTAAACAAGGATTAGTTGGAAATCCTAAGAGCTCATGTATGTAATTTGTGGCTTTTTCTCCCATAAGCTCCTAATCAGATTAATATACGTGCTGTTTTTGGAGATTAAACTTAAATCAACAATTTTTATGTAATATATAGCAAAAAATTTAGTCTTAGTTCAAACTTATACTTGAATTTTTCAAAAAGAAGTCTTCTCTATAATAAAAAAAAATGATAAAAAATATAATAATAATAAAAGCTGTGGGCTGATAAAAGTTTACTACCTCTTGCCGGCTCACAACCGATGTGGTGGTCTTATAAAAAAAGCTCATAGTAAGAATAAAAATTCGAGACTGATAAAAGTTTTGCTTGCTATCATCCCGCTCACAACCGATGTTCAGCCTTCTAAAAAGTCGAGGATATAATTACACATGAATGTCTAATATTAAGGGTTTGAATTAATAAATTTGATTTCTTTTTGTTACATCAAATATTCATTTGAAGTTTGACTATTCTATTTTATAAGCTATAATATTCGGGAAACCTGAGAGTTTTGAAACCAATGACCGTGAGTCCCCGAAACTAGTCTCTGTTGGGTTGTCAAAATCCTGGCCCACTTAGCCGCAGGGTTTGGGATGTGCCAAGACGAAAGTCCGCATACATGGGATATCTCGCCTTCAAACATCTCATTATTCTTGGGTGAACAGGAAGGCATAGTATTTTTGCAAAAACGTTCACCATGTGAAATTTAAAATAGCACATTCACGTAAGATATAATATAATATCGGGAGGTAAAAAGTTCACAAAGTGCAAATATGAGTAGTTTTAGCATCTTTACTGATATTTAGCTGTGATTTCGTTTTAAGCTTGGTTTGGATAAGTGAAAAGTCGGGGACGATGAATTTATCATTTTTGGGGCATTCTCGGATCGAAATGCATCTTGTTCTATGATCCCTAACAGTTATGGAAATAACGAAAGTCGAAGTAATTACTCTTAAAAAATAAAAAATTAATGAAAAAGTTTTTATAAAAATTGAAAATGGGGTGTTTTAATACTTGTAACTTCTTAAAACCCCCCCATCCCCCCCCCCTTTTTTTTATTTCCACAAAAGTCTTTTGCTAGACTTTTTAAGATTTTAGTTTTGGAGAATTTTTAAGGTATTTGGTTTTAAAGCATATAATATTGCGTGAGGACACGCAATCATTTAGTTTGGGAAATTTTGATATGTGTGAAAACACATATCCGTTTTATATCAAAAATGGCCCTTAAAAGATAAAATTGTGCATAAAATGCTTGTATATTGCTTGTTTTGTCTTTGTGATTATGTAGGTACGGATATTGCAAAAATCTCAAGAAAACGGTCAAAACCGGACAATCACGGACACGAGACGGATAAAGAGTGTACAAGAGCCGAGGATTTGATAGCAAGAAAGGTCAAAAGTCATCTCCAGTCAACCCTTGGTCAACTAAAGTCAACTCACTAAATGACAAAACCCAAAAATTCCCAAAACAGTCCCTCATTGTTAAACATATTTCAAAATTAACCCTTAAAGCCCTAACGGTCGTTATCTCTTTATACTATAAGAGATAACACTCGTTATCTCTTTAATTTACCCAAATCCAAACACACCGGCCCAATCCCTTTTCTTTTTATAAACCAGGGTCAAAGCCCAAATTCCCCGAGTCAAACACCCTGACGAACAGTTAAAAAGGGCGCGTATTTCCCTTTTTACTATTCATCATCTCCTCCGTTTAACCTCGGGCTCAAAACAAAGGGTTAATGCAAATTGAGTACATGGCCAAGCAATTCAAGTAATAAGGAATGACGTGGCACAAAGAAACGTCATACAAGAGCTCTCATTGGTCTAAACCCACAAGGTATGACACGCGGTCTGACAAGAAACACATCAAGGACAAAGAATTTGCACTAAAATGAGTACAAAAGAAGCACACAAGGTCTGACACACGGAATGCCACGTTGGCAATCCGTGTGCTCACCCCAATTAATCCAACGGTGATTATTAGAGATCCAATGATGAGAAAGAATAAAGGGACAAGATTAAGGAGAAAGAGCTGGTCCAAGTCCTAAAGCTTCATATTGCAGGCATAAACGCCCCATCAACATTCACCAATAAAGGGAGTTTAGTTTTTTGAGATAATAATTTTCAGCTTATTAGATTTTAGTTTTTCTTTAAAAATGTTTTAAGCTTAATGTTTGTTTAATGTAATCTTCTTTTTAGTATTGTAATCAATTTTCCATTAATGAAATTTGAAGTTTACTCTTATTTTTCTCAAGTTATCTTTTATCTAAGAATTTACTAAATAAGCTGTTATTGTTCTTAAGCCTCTAATAAGCTGATCATAAGCTCTTCTCAAGTCTCTAAGCTTGGGATTGAGCTAAATTTAATCATTAATCTATTTAAACCTTTAAATTTAGCCTATATTAACCTTTTGCTAATGGGAAATAAGCTATTTGGATGATAATTTTAACCTGGAAAGAGCTTAGGGACCCTACTTAGCTTCTCCTTAGATAAGTTGGAGCTTGTAAACATCTCCTTGATCATTAATAAGCCCCCCCCCTTTTATTTGGTTTAGCTAAGGCTTTGGTAAGTTCCTTATTTCTATTTCTGTCTTAATTTTCTAGCTTATAATTTGCTTATTTTGCTTATAATCTAGCTTGTTTGTGTTTAATTCTGTCTCATTGTGCTTATTGATCATGTTTTATAATCTGTTTTTAGCTTAAGTAGTGTAGATTTTAGTTTTTCATTTTTTGTTTTATAAATCAATAAAAACAAAAAATAATTAGCATAGGTATAAGTTCTTCATTTCTGGCTTATTTACTTATTGATTAAGGTTTATTTTGGTTGATATAAGCTGTGCACTATCTGGTTTTAAAGTTTATTGTAGGATCGATATTCCTTAATGAAACACTAATATACTGTCAACTATGCGGAATCTAGTTGGCAGTACTTAAGAAGAACACACACAGATTAATCAAACGATTTGTATTATAAACCTTTTGAATCTGCCTAAGATTGCAGATCCCCAATACAATACTAATAATTCGTATTTTTCTATTGTCTTCCTTGATATCCTTTTATAAACATAAGGATAACTTCTAGTAGATGTACAGTCCTTGTATGACATAAACACTAATCAATACTAATCATTAAAATAGCTGTTACAAGATAAATACTAATATAACAAGATAATCTTTTAAGATTACTTTATCCACGTCAGTACTTCGATCTTTAACTGGCACTTAGCAGTACTTTGACCTTTTGCTTAGCAGTACGTTGACATTTTGACTTGTATTTCCCAACAATCCTCCCCTAACTTGAATTCTACTAGCTTGACTTCAAGTTTCTTGATAGTTGGTCTTCTTTGTTCAGCATCAGTCTGTCTTGTCATTAAAGCAGTACTAGCCTTTAATCTTTTAAGCTTCATCCTTTGAGCAGTATCTTGTACACAATCTGTTTGAGTATATTGAACTGGAACCCCTTGTTATGAACAAAAACACTTCTCTTTGTCTTTGCATCAAACAGATTGTTCTTCTCAGCAACATGTCTTCTCAGCAACATAAATGGTTTTTATGAGCCTTTACCAAGTAGCCATTTACTCTTGGGCTAGTCAGTTCTTTGGTAACTGAAAAGGTAATAAGTCCATTGTGAAACTAAAAACCACTTTCAACACTCAGAACATTAATCCAAGTGTGTTGAATACTATATGACTTTAGGTAAGTCTACAACCATAAACTTTTGATAAGTCATTACCTGTAAGCCGTTTGCTCAGAGACTGTCAACTCTCAGTAATTAAAACATTGGTAGTTTAGGACAACATATAGTTTTTTGAGCAAACATTAAACTATCAACGGATTTTGGTTCTCTTTACCAAAAAAGCCGTTTGCTTTGGAGTAGTCAATAATTTCAGTGCATTACCTTGGTTATTGATCACCATATAAATTTTTGGTAAATTGTCAACCATCAAACATACAGATTTGAGATGTCCCCTTTACCAAAACTGTAATTTTAACTGTCGCATTCTTATGTTTGGTAGACATGGTGAATTGATTACCATTTGCTGTGTGGTGGTTAGCCAACACTCAATCCCTTAAAACAGTTTGATTTTCAAATATTTGTGCCTTAAATCTTTTTGCACACTCAAATATCACAATACTTCAAAAACAACCTTTTAACTAACAGTACTTTCAACCTAAAAAGCGTTCCAACTCAAATTTGTCAATCACAACCCTGCAATTTTTCAAAATATCTCTTCAAAGCATCAAAACTCTGATCAATCATTCATATCCTCCCCGTAAGCGTAACAATAGTGCTTCCAAAGATTCTTTCTAACCAGAACAGTACTTTACATGAACACCAGTACTTTACATGTGATCCTCCCCTCAAAAGTAGCTATAGGTTCATCATCCCAATTGTTACCACCAAAAAGTTCAATATTGCCAAATCAAAGCCTTTGGTGAGTAAATCTGCTACATTGTCATCAGTATAAACCTTGACCACATTAATGAGCCTTTGCTCATAACAATCTCGAATGAAATGATGTCGAATCTGAATATGCTTCGTTTTTTAGTGGAAAACAGGATTCTTCACAATGCATATGGTACTCTCATTGTCTATATGGATTTCAGTATTCATGAAGTTAAATCCATAATCAAGTAGTTGATTTTGCATCTAAAGAACCTGAGCACAACAACTTGCAGCTGCTACATATTCTGCTTCTGTAGAGGGAAATACCACAATTGTTTGACTTCTTTGCATTGCCAAGATACCCATTCTTCTTCCCAGAAATTGACATCCTCCGAAGTTGATCGTCTATCATATTGTCCCCAAGCCAAAAAATTAAGGTCACTGGTCTGAAAAAGCTTCTAAATGAAAAGGAGAATCCTTAGGATACCATAAACCCAATTTGTTGATGTTTGAGGTACCTAAAGATCCCTTTAGACAGCATGTAGGTGAGAAACCTTGGAGTGACCGTTGAAATCTTGCACACAGACAAAGTAGCAAACATGATAGTCGGTCTTGAAGCAGATACTAACATGAGACATCCAATCATAGACCTATAAAGATGTACATCAACATCTTCACCTTCTTCATCTTTTCCTAGAGATTTATGAGCTTCAATGGGGGTGGATGCTGGCTTAATGGTTCTAAAGTCAAATTTGTTGAGAATGTCTTTCACATATTTGTCTTGACTTAGAAAAATACCAGCAGAAGTTTGCTTGACTTGAAGCCCCAAAAAGAAAGTGAGTTCACCCATGGAACTCATCTTGAATTCCTTTTGCATAAGATCTTCAAAATCCTTCACCATAGAAGACTTGGTAGATCCAAAGATAATATCATCTACATATACCTGTACCAACATGATATCTCTTCTATCCTTCTTAATAAATAGAGTTTTATCAATAGCCCCTCTCCTATAGCCATGTTTCAAAAGAAAAGTGGAAAGTCTTTCATACCATGCTCTTGGGGCTTGATGTAGGCCATAAAGTGCCTTGACAACTCTGTAGACCTTGTTTGGATGAGCAGGATCTTCAAAACCTGGAGGCTGTTTTACATACACCTCTTCTGTGATGTTGCCATATAAAAATGCACTTTTGACATCCATCTGATAGACAGTAAAGCCCATGAAAGATGCAAATGCCAAAAAGAGTCTGATTGCTTCAATTCTGGCAACTGGTGCAAACACTTCATCATAATCCACACCTTCCTCTTGTCTGTACCCTTGTGCAACTAGTCGTGCTTTATTCTTGATAATAGTACCCCACTTCATCTTTCTTGTTTCTAAAAACCATTTAGTGCCATCACACACTCTTAGCCATTTGGTAATATCACATAACCCCATACCTCTTGTTAGCTTGAATTGAAGCAGTTCTTCTTGCATAGCTTCACCCAACTTTGTCATTCGGCTAAGTCATGAGAGTACCTTTCTTGGGTTCCTCTCGAGATAGGAAACAAGCAAACAAGCATTTTGCTGATCTATGTTGTTGGTTTTCCTGTTTGCTTGTAATATAAAGGACAGCAATGCATTGATGTTGCCGAATAACTTTCTTTCAGCTTTCTTCTTGTTTGAATCGCTAGCTCATACTTTTTACCAATAATATTGACTTTGAGGATGAATCTTGTGAATGCGAAGAGTAGGAGTAGAGGTGACATCAATGGTAGGATCCATGTTGTTGTAGTCAGCCGCTTCACCTTCCTCAGCATCAAAAGAGTTTGTAGAGAAAACACCATCTTTTGGAATATCATCATCAGAATCTGTAGGTGTGTTGCCAGTACTCTGAGGAGGTGTATTAGCAGTACTTAGAGTGAAAGTACTGTTGGCACATTCTTTGTTCTTTGCAAGTGCAATTCTCTTCTTTTCTTTTTCAAAAGCAGTCCTTTGAGCATCATGATGAAGTTTAGCAAGAGATTCTTGATGCATCAAGCTTACAAGCTCA
Organism: Tanacetum coccineum; assembly: GCA_026074375.1. NCBI lineage: Eukaryota > Viridiplantae > Streptophyta > Magnoliopsida > Asterales > Asteraceae > Tanacetum > Tanacetum coccineum. The sequence continues at coordinate 93,287 of BQNB010003570.1, forward strand.
TCATGTAGAGCTTGTTCGTCAGAGGATAATGAAACTTCTTTGTCAGCAGTACTTTCCTCTGAATGCATAGGCTGAGCGGCATGAATGTTTGGACCATGAACAATGAACTGCTGGTCATCCAAATCTTCAACATCATCATGAGTTGATACATTTCCTCCTGAAGCAGCATAGTTCTCTTTCCTTACAGGAATGTAATTCATTGAAGGAGTTAGAAGTTCAAGATCAAACATCCAATCAGGACCTTTTCCCTTTTGATTCTCCTGATTCTCAAGAAAGTAAGTCTACAATGAAGACAGTTCTGAACTTTTTCTTTCACCCCTGTTATAGACTCTAAAACCTTTGCTGTTAGTAGAGTATCCCAACAGATAGCCTTCTTCTGACTTGCCATCAAACTTACCCAAGTGATCTAGGGTATTAAGTATAGTCAGAGGACATCCAAAAGGTCTCATGAAACTGATGTTAGGAGATCTTCCCATCAAAAGTTCATAAGGAGTCTTCATTTGAGGTTTAGTCACCGAAACTCTATTAAGCACATAACAGGCAGTATTGACTGCTTCAGCCCAAAATTGAATAGGTAAAAGAGAGTCTGCTAACATAGTTCTAGCAGCTTCAATGAGAGTCCTATTCTTTCTTTCTGCGACACCATTTTGCTGTAGGGATCTCCCTTGCAATGCTATATCTCTCTTGAGTTCCTTTCTTGTCACAAAACTCATTCATTAGTTGATTCATGAACATTGTTCCATGGACCACACCTGAATGGTCTTCACTTTATGTCATAAGTTTTGTTTTCTAAAACCCGACGAATTTAGATCATGAAGCATATCATATGTCTCATCCTTGTAGGCCAAGAAAAACACCCAACTGAATTTGCTACAGTCATCAGTGACCACCAAGCAGTACTTCTTCCTATTTACACTCTCTACTGAAACAGGTCCAAACAGATCCATATGGAGCAATTCTAGAGGTTCTCTGACTGTTCTTTCTCAATCTCTGCAATGAAGCCCTGTGCTGTTTACCACTTTCTACATGACAAACTAAGTGATCAAGCTTGAATGTTCTTGTAAGGTAAACGTCTAACCAGATTGCCTTTACCAACTGTTAATATTCTTGAAAGTTGACATGCCCCAATCTTCTGTGCCAAAAGACAGCTTCATCCTTAGTTGCCTTGCAAACCAAACAAGTTAATCCTCCAGAGGGATAATATTCTTTAGACCAGGCTGTATACATCATTCTTCTATGGAAGGCTCAAAGTATCCCACCAGGTCTTCATCAACAAACTTAAACTATTGAGATAAGAATGAGACACTCCTTGTCAGTAAGAGATAGTTGTGCTTCATATCACAAGATTTAGAAAAAAAAAAGGAGGATTGAACTTAGCTCTCCCACATAGCTTACTTTTCTCAAATCTAGAGCATGATGTCCTTGATGGTTTCCTTTCCCTTGAGAATTCTTCCTCCTTAAGTCATTTCCAAAAGCCACAAAACCACCCCTTTAACCTTTAAAATCAGACAACTTTGTCTCTTGCTCTCCTGTCATACTTCCAGAGCATCCACTGTCAATAATAGCATAATCTTTGAGATCTTCTTCTGGATTGCCCTGTACAAACAAGTTAAAGAATTAGATTCTTTTAGGGACCCAATTCGATAAACTGACTTGGTATGACCCCTAATTTAGTTCATACTACAAATTGTTTTGAGTGTGTAAGTATCCATTATCCCTATTCACAGAATCTAGATATTCCATTTTGGTCTCCATGTTTGTATTGGATTTAATCATGACACTCTTTTTAACAAGTTTGTTGGAAGTACTACTCTTGTGATCCAAACAGTACTTCCTTTTCTTTACCCAGATAATGTTCCCAATTTTCCTTGGGTCTTTGTTGTCTGTGAGGAGTCCTTGAAAGACTTGAGGTTCTAGGTCTTGTATTATCCATCCTTGGATAATAAGGTCTACCAGTACTTTGTAAAAGTACTGCGTGGTGTACTTTTTGTTTAGCAGTACCTTGATAAAACACATTAGCAGTACTTTTTAAAGGTACTGTTTGGGTCAATTTTGGTTTAGCAGTACTTTTCAACCCTTCCCTTGTAAGTACTGCTGATGGGGATAAAAAGACTTCCTTTTGGTGAGGGTGTACCTAGGAGTTTTCTTAGAAATTACTATGGTTCACCCTATTGATGTTATTCCACACTGGTCTTGTGTCCCTTGAACCCTGTGTTCCCTTAGGTTTATGAGTTTGGGTTTGGTTGAAGGTTCTTTCATGAAAATTACAATCCTTGATTAGGTGATTAGGACTGTAACATACAAAACATAATTTACCCCCTTTGTGCCCAACTCCCATTTTCCTAGATCCTTGACCAACACTGTTTTGACTGTTTGGTGACTTGTTTCAAACGAATGTTCACTATAACTTGTTTTCCAAAAGATGTTTCCACTATTTCTGAGTTTAAAACAGTTTTCTTTTGAATTTCTGAAAAATCAGTCTCTTCATCATCACTATCAACCCAATCTTCAATTATGACTTTATTTCTATCAATTTCTGGTTGACTAGTTGTGTTTCTCTTTGATAACAACCATATTCTAATGGGCTAGTTCATCTATCCCTGAAAAAGAGACATTTGCCCCTAGTGGTATGATAGTACCTGTTGGTGGAGGTACCGGAAAATGGAATCCTTTTGTCTTTTGAAAGTTTGGATACAAAGATTTCAGTTAATTAGAGTTATTCCGCAGATAGAAATTGTCACTTTTTCCATACCACTACTGAGAACGCAACCTCCGAAATCCTATACATGAATTATTAGACAAATATCTTTGTTTGGTTTAGAAACTTCATTTGATGTACTGAAGCCAGCATTTGTCCATTTTTCAAGTTTTACCTTGAAATCATCTCTTTCTTTTAAGACTTGATCTAGTTCCTTTTGTTTTTCTTCTAGTTTCAAATCCCTCAACTTTAAGTCATATTCCATCTGTTCATACTTATCACCCCATGCATATTCATTCTTTTCATGTGTTTTAAGTATGACTTCTAATGACTCTAAGCTCATTTGATATCCTAGAATTTCAGACCTAGCCTTTTGAAAATTGTCTCTTTCAGTTTGATAGTTTTCAAGCAACTGTTTATAAGATTTACTACATTTGGAACAGTAAGGTACCTCTGAGTTTGTAGCCATCAAGGCTAGAGACACTGGTGTATCATCAGCTTTGTTGCTCCAGTCAAAATCACCAAGTCCATCTTGTCCAAAGTGCACAGGTTCTGCATCAATCTCCATGCTCCAATCATCTTCTTCAAGTTCAGTCAGTGCCATCATAGCAAATGTCACTGGTTCAGCATCAAATTCCTTGGTCCAGTCAATTTCTTCATTGTTGTCTGTTGCCACCAAGGCTTTTGAGTTTGAATCTTCAATAGCCACAATCTTCTTTTCCTTACGACCATTTGCTCTGTTTTCCTGATATTTAGCAAATCTGCACTCCCTAGCAAAATGACCCAACTTTTGACAATTAAAGCATTCAATCTTTGACTTGTCAAAAGTGATCCCATTCTTTGGCTTGAGGTCAATGGGTCTTCCTGTTTTTCTCATAAACTTCCTTATCCTTGCAGTTATCATAGCCACCTGCCATCGAATGTCAATTTCTTCCATAGCATCCTCATCAATTTGCAGCAGGTCTTCATCATCATGAGTTGTAGGCATAGATGCTTGTTGAGCAAAGAAAGAACATATGATTTCATCTGAGTGGGAAGCACAGTTAGGAGCAGTTTGCACCTTGCTTGAGGCAGCCTGAGTATATCCTTTTGGGATATTTTCTGGGTCAGCAGTACTTTGTTTCAAAGTACTGCCTTTGATTTCAGTGGACAGAAAAGCAATATTTTGTGAGCTTGAAATTGAAACACCCTTCAATTCATGCTCATACACCTTCAAGTTGTTGTAGAGATCATCAAACTCCAATTCATCCAATCCAGGTTGTCCCCGAATCATTGTAGCAACTACATGCCACACAGATGGTAGGCTTCTTAGAAACTTCAAATTCGCATCTTCATGGGATACTTTAGCATCATATAATTCAAGCATACTATGAATGTTACGAAACCTTTCGTATGCTGAATCTAGCTCTTCTCTAGATCCGATAGTAAACGTCTCGAATTGTTGTTTCAAAAGATTCTTTTGCATCTTCTTTGATGCTTCATTACCTCCAAATCTTGCTTTTATGGCTGACCATAAAGTTCTTGCATCTGCAGCATCATGAAAACTGAGAAGATGTCTATCAGGTATTGCAGAAAGCAATATGTTAAGAGCCTTCTCATTGTTTCTTCTTGCGTTAGCAGCAAGCGAAGTTTTTGGTGCAGACACTGGTCCTGACGAGGATGTAGGATCAGTTGTGGCTTGGTCTCCATTGGTGATTATATCCCATAGTATATGATCAGTGATGGCAATATATTGTCGCATCTTCATGGACCATAGGTCATATTCACCCTTCTTGATCATTGGGATTCTTAGTGCAGTGACTGATGAGGTGGGAGGGATAGGTTCAGCTTCAGACATCTTTTAGGGTTTGAAAAGATTTCGAATGATTAATGTTCTTCTAGATCAGAGTCTCTACGCAGGCTCTGATACCACTTGTAGGATCGATATACCTTAGTATAATAAGCCTTTAGCCTGTAAAGGATGTTACTTCCTTGAATAAATCCAAGTCGATAACAATGAAACACTGATGTAATACAATTAACTATGCGGAAACTAATTAACCGTATCAAGAAGAACATACAATAGTTTATCCAACGATTTCTATTATAACCCTTTTTAATCTGCCTAAGTTGCAGATCCCTAATACAATACTAATCTCTAATACTTAAGCTAATATCTTTGAGACTCTTCTCTATGCTTTTGTGTGTGTATTTTTCTGTGTCTCTAATGCCTTCCTAGGGATCCTTTTATAGATGTAAGGATAACCCTAGTAGGTTTACAATTCTTGTTTGACACGAAAACTAATTCTAATCATTCCAAAATTACAAATACATAATTATCCTTTGATTATCCTTTATCTTCGGCAGTGCTTTGACTTTCCTCTAATACAAAGCATTACACAAGGTTCTTTTTACTGAAACTGAATATCTTGTTGTGTCTCCTGACTTTAAGATGCCTGATGAAAATCAGATACTTCTAAAAGTCCCTAGGCAACACAATATGTACAGTTTTGATATGAAGACACCTTCTCTCACAAAAGATTATGCTTGTTTGATTGCAAAAGCCACATCTGATGAATCTAAATTATGGCACAGGAGGTTAGGTCATATAAATTTTAAAAACTTAAACAAACTTGTGAAGGGAAACCTTGTAAGAGGTCTACCTTCCAAGGTTTTCAGAAATGACCATACATGTGTCGCCTGCCACAAAGGTAAGCAACACAAGGCCTCCTGTAAGGCTAAATTAATAAGAATGATCACTGAGCCATTACACACCTTACATATGGATCTTTTTGGGCCTACTTCTGTAAAGAGTATTAATCATGCAAGTTATTGCCTTGTAATTACTGATGACTGTACCAGATTTAGTTGGGTATTCTTTTTGGCTACTAAGGATGAAACTAGTGGCATCCTTCAGAACTTCATTAGGCAGATTGAAAACCAGCTTAATCATAGGGTTAAAATCATTAGATCAGATAATGACACTGAATTTAAGAATAGAAATATGCTTGAATTTTGTGGGAACAAGGGAATAAAATAAGAGTATAGCAATGCCAGAACTCCACAGCAAAATAGAGTTGCTGAAAAAATGAACAAGACCCTAATTGAGGCAGCTAGGACTATGCTAGCTGACTCACTCTTACCAACTACTTTTTGGGCAAAAGCAGTTAATACTGCTTGTTATATCTTCAATAGGGTAAGAGTGACTAAACCTCAAAACAAAACTCCTTATGAGCTTTTGTTTGGCCACAAACCAATGATTAGCTACATAAGACCTTTTGGGTGTCATGTTACCATTTTAGATACTCTTAGTGTACTTGGCAAGTTTGATGGTAAATTAGATGAGGGTTTCTTAGTTGGTTACTCACTAAATAGCAAAGCCTATAGGGTATATAATTTAGTAACCAAGAGGGTAGAAGTAAATCTGCATGTAAATTTTCTTAAAGAAAAAACAAATGTAAAAGGTGTAGGGTATAGATGGATGTTTGATATTGATTATCTCACTGATTCTATGAACTATATTCCTGTATCTTTGGAAATTCAAGCTAAACCCCATGCAGGTACTTCAGCAGTCACTAACCATGCAGGTACTTCAGAAGAAACTAATAGTGCAGGTACTCCACATACAAATGCTTCTGAGGAAGAAGATGAGGCTGAAGAGCTTATTATTGTACCTACAGCAGTTCAGCATACTGCAGCAAAGGTTGGAACAAGGAAGCCTTCTACAAATTCAAAGAAAGAAGAGTGTTTGACAACACTTCAAAACCTTAAATCATAAGAGAAGTAGGTTTCTCCTAATGGCATTTCAGAAGATGCTCCTAATATTCTAGCTTTTTGAAAAGAGTTAGATGAAATTGCTCAAAAGCATTTAGGAGCAGCACTTAAAACAAAACTACCAGTACTCCCTTGGTTAATACTGATAGTAGATCAGTTAATACTGGCAAGTTTGATGCATCTCAACATGCTGATCCAGATGATTCAGACATGCCAGAGCTCGAAATCTTCAATGGGCCTAAGCAAGGGATCTTTGATGAAGCTTCTTATGATGAAGAGGGTGTGGTCACTGACTTCAATAACTTACCAACAGAAGTAGCTGTTAGTCCCATTCCTACTCTTAGGATACACAACATTTACCTACAAAATCAGATACTTGGTGATCCTAAGTCAGCTGTATAAACTAGAAGCAAAGTACAACAACAGTCATGCACTCATGCACTTCTAAGTTATGTTCAAAAGCAACAAAGAAACAATCACATAGATCAACAACATTGTTTGTTTACCTGCTTCTTATCTTAGGAGGAACCAAAGAAGATTTCAGAAGCTCTTACTGATGAGAGCTGGGTTGAGGCTATGCAAGAGGAGTTACTGTAGTTCAAGCTTCAAGAGATATGGGTGTTAGTAGATCTACCAGCAGGGATGAAAGTTACAGGTACAAGGTGGGTCTTCAGAAATAAAAGAGATGAAAGAGGCGTAGTGGTCCGAAATAAGGCAAGACTAGTGGCCCAAGGTCACAGACAGGAAGAGGGTATTGACTATAATGAAGTTTTTGCTCCTATGGCAAGAATAGAAGCTATCAGGTTGTTTTTAGCTTTTGCCTCATTTATGGGGTTCATAGTATACCAAATGGATGTAAAAAGTGCATTCTTGTATGGCACTATAGATGAAGAGGTGTATGTTTCTCAACCTCCTAGTTTTGTTGACCCTGATCATCCTAAGAAAGTTTATAAGGTTGTCAAAGCTTTATATGGACTACATCAAGCTCCTAGAGCTTGGTATGCTACTCTATCAACATTTCTAGAGAAGCATGGATACAGGAGGGGTACCATAGACAAGACTTTATTTATTAAGAAGGACAAGAAGGATATCATGCTAGTTCAAGTGTATGTTGATGATATCATTTTTGGCTCTACTAGAAAGTCTTGGTGTGATGAATTTGAGGCCTTGATGAAAGGCAGATTTCAAATGAGTTCTATAGGTGAACTTATATTCTTTCTTGGATTTCAAGTCAAACAAAAGTCAAATGGGATTTTCATTTCTCAAGACAAGTATGTTGCAGACATGGTGAAAAAGTTTGACCTTGCTAGTGTGAAAACTGCAATAACCCCTATGGAGACCAAGATGGCATTGACAAAGGATGAGGAAGCTGATGAAGTGGATGTATATTTATACAAATCCATGATAGGTTCTCTCATGTATTTAACTGCCTCTAGGCCTGATATAATGTTTGCAGTATGTGCTTGTTCTCGTTTTCAGGTTACTCCCAAGACTTCACACCTAAATGCTGTGAAGAGAATCTTTAAGTACCTTAAGGGCAAACCCAATTTGGGCTTATGGTATCCTAGAGAATCATCTTTTGACCTGGAAGCTTACTCAGATAGTGACTATGCTGGGGCAAACCTTGACAGGAAATCCACAACTGGTGGTTGTCAATTTCTTGGAAGCAGATTAATTTCATGGCAATGCAAGAAACAAACAATAGTGGCTACCTCTACAACAGAAGCTGAATATGTAGCTGCTGCAAGTTGCTGTGGACAAGTATTGTGGATTCAAAATTAAATGTTGGACTATGGTTTCAATTTCATGAATACCAAAATCCACATTGATAATGAAAGCACCATCTGCATTGTGAAGAATCCTGTGTATCACTCCAAGACAAAGCACATAGAGATCAGACACCACTTTATACGAGATTCTTATGAGAAGAAGCTCATTAGGGTGGAGAAAATTCACACAGACTTCAATGTAGCTGACTTATTGACCAAAGCTTTTGATGGACCAAGGTTCAATTTCTTAGTGGTTAATATTGGTATGATAAATCCATAGCTACATTTAAAGGGAGGATTAAATGTATAGTTTGTAATCTAGTCATACTAGTTAGTAGAATTAATTATGGTAGGTTATCTTTCTTTTAGTATGTATTAAACTATACTAGTTCTAGTACAAAAGTGTCTTTGAACAGTTTTGTAGTATATTTTGTGTGTGGCTTAACGTTTTTAGGTTATACTTGGATTGCATTGGAGCATGGATTAAAGTTGAACTAAAGTTGTGCAAAAGTTAATTCTGGTATTGTGAATATTAATTCTGGTAGTTTACTAGTTAATCCTGGTAATCTTATTGTTAGTTTTGACAATAAATTGTTAATACTGGTTGACCAAATTTAAGTCTGGCAGGCCAATATTAATCCTGGTAAGCTTATTGTTAGTTCTGAAAATCCATTGTTAATACTGGTTGACCAGATTTAAGTCTGGTTGGCCAATATTAATCCTGGTAACTAGTCGTTAGTACTGTTTGGTCTTACAACTTTGACTTTTCACTAAATATGACCGTTATAGCAAATTGCAGGGACATTTAAGCGGATAATGATACAAATTGGATATTTACTGTTTTATCTCACCCAAAATAGTTTTCTTCATTAAAAAGAGCCTATTTTCTCGGAGGGACAATTGAAATTCATTATCTTTTCGCATATAAAGTCAATTAGCAGATGCTTCAGGGATTTCTATGTTGCCAAATACTGAGATTTTTGAGGGAATGGGGAATATGGGGTATCCAACTGATGGTTCTTTTACTTTTTGGAAAAGCTTTTTCACACCCCAATGGCGATTCTTGGTCCATCATATTTTACACTGCATAAGCCCTAAAAGTGGTGGATGGGATCAATTTGGTAGCAATATTGCAACTGCTTTGATTTGTCTTTCCACTGGCAGGGTTTATAACTTTTCAAAATTGATTTTTGATGGAATGGTGGCTAATTTGAAAAGTAAAACTAAGTTTTTGATGTACCCTCGCTTTCTACAAATGATTTTGGAAATACAAACTGAAAGCAAACACCCTTATTTGGCTGTGGCCTTGACCAAAAAGATTTTTGGAAACATGAAAAGGGGTTTTAGGGGGGTACCAAGACCTTTATTGCCTGCTATGTTGCCTGTTGTTGCTCAAAATGCAGGTCAAGCAGATCAAGCTGGAACTCAATCTCAACCATCATCCTCTACAGTTCCACCACCACCTACATCTCAACCTGCACCAACTGAATCCACCACCATTCCACCTACACCTGTAACTGAACCAACATCTGAACCTTCATCACCTTCTACTGCACCTGAACATGAAACCATGGAGCACCCCTTTGAGCAACCATCACCTGAACACCAACCATCTTCACCTAGACAAGAATCTGACATTCCACAAACCCAGGCTCCTACTCATACTCATGAGGCAGAAACAGGGCACATGTCAGTAGATGATCTTTTTCAACTGGTTCCACAGTTAATGACCAGGATTGAAAGCTTGGAGAAGGATCTCAAGCAGACTAAGCAGACTATGGGGAATGCAATAGTGAAGTTGGTGAAGAAAGTTAAGAAAATGGAAAAGGTTGTCAAGAGCAGACGAGTGGTTCTCACTGATTCAGAAGATGAGGCTGCTGAAAATTCTTCCAAACAGGGGAGGAATTTACAAAAAGATGAATCAGAAGTTTTTGAGACTCCCAAACAAGGCAAATCTTCAGGAGAAACAGATATTAGTCCTCAAGGTTTAGAAGCAGCTGAAACTCTAGCTGAAGCCCTTAGTCAAATCAAGACCAAGAGGAGAAATGTTAAGACTGGAGTAAGGAGGAGACTGGATGCTGAAGATGTTAGTACTGGTTTCGAAGATGTTAGTACTGGTTTCACAGATATTAAGTCTGCTAGTGAAAAAGTTAGTTCTGGTGGTGAACATGTTAGTGCTAGTCAAAGAGAAGGAAAGGCAGTACTTGAAGAGACTCCTCAGACCAAAAGAACAAAGAAACAAATCAGAGAAGAGCAGGCTAGTTTGGCAGAAATAGCAAGAATACAAGCTGAGGAGGAGGCTGAAAATGCAAGGAGAGAAGAACTAAAAAGACAGGATGAATTGGCTGCAAAAAGATTGCAAGAGGAGTTAGAGTTGTCTGAAGCTCAAAAGAAAAGAATGGCTCAAGTGCAAGAGGCTGCTCAGTTTTATACAGAAGAAGATTGGGACACAATTCGGGCTAAATTGGAAGCAAATGCAGATCTAGTCAAAGAGATTGCAGGAGAAGATGTATCTGAGGCTGATTATGCTCAGAGAATGGTGGGTTTAATAAGTCAGAGAAGAAAACTTATTGCAGGGTAAAAGGCAAAAGCTCAAAGAGATAAACTAATGACTCAGGCTCATCAAAGACAGTATATGGCCACTTATTTGAAGAATCAGGGTGGATGGAAATTGGCTCAGATAAAGAAGCTTACAGATGAAGAACTTAAAGTAAAATTTGAGTATTTGATGAGAAGCATGGAAAGGTTTGTGCCTATGGATACAGAGAAAGAGAGTAGGAAAAGAACTGGTGTAGAGATTCAAACATAATCTTCCAAGAAGCTAAAGTCTAATACAAGGGAGGATGTTTCTGTTCCTAAAGAGAAGGATAAAGAGTCAGTGAAGAGAGAAGAGGAATTTGAGATTAAAAAGCCAGTTTTAAGATACACTAAAAGAAAATCTTTGGCAAGGAAAGGATTGCAGAAGAAGCCTGAATCTGCAAAGTCTGGCACTGAGGAGGATGTTGAAGCCTACATGGAGGAAAGAGTGGATGAACCATCTTCAGAAGAGTTTCCAATGAGTTCAATTCCATAAGGACCAGCACCTGCAAAGATAGTTAAATGGCAGATTATCAAGACTGGAAAGAGAGGTGCTTATCAGATCATCAGGGAAGATAACACAGATGTGGTATATGTGAACTTTCAAGGCTTATTGAATGATTTAACAAGAGATGATCTCAAGGAGTTGTATAGGCTGATGATGTTGAAGTATGGAGATAACAGGCCTGAAGAAGAATTTGAAAGGGTTTTATGGGGGGATCTAAAGACTATGTTTGATCCACCATCTGAAGAGGATGCTATTTGGAAGTTGCCACATCAACAACAGATACTCAATTGGAGATACTTTCATAGCTGCAGTGTTCATTGTTTGACTGTGGAGGCTGCACACATCTATATGCTGACTGAGGTTAAGTATCCACTACCACCCAGAGTTTGCAAAGCTATGCTTGAAAAGAAGCTTTTAGGAGATAGAAAAGATGAGGTCTGCTATCAACTCTTAAAGTTAATTAAGAAACAAGCTCAGCAGCAATAAATTTGTAAATGTTTGAAAGAATTTTCAGAGCTGTGGTATATAGATAGAGAGATGTTTATGTAAAATGGAGTTGAGAAGAGATAACACTTGGTGGAGGTGCTATGCACTAACACAACAAATGGTTATCAGTCCACCATGTCTAACAGACATAAGGACTGGCTAGTCCAGGAGCAAACGGCTCTTGGTAAAGACTTCTCAAATCCGTTTATGGCTGACAATTTGCCAAAAATTGTATGGTTATCAACTCACCATATCTATGTTTGTAAAGAGTTGGCTAGCCCACAAGGTTATGGCTTGTGGTAAAGGCTGTAGAAAATCCATTTATATGGTTGACAATTTACCAAAAACTGGATGGTACTCAACTTACCAATAATTTAAGTTCCAAAAGTTGAACTGGTTACTATTCCACCAGGGTGATACCATGATTCTACCAAAGGATTAGCTAGCCCAAGAGCAAACGGTTACTTGGTAAAGGCTTTATCAAATCTGTTGATCGCTGATGATTTGCTAAAAATCATATGGTAATTCAACTCATCATGTTTCATGTACTAAGAGTTGAAATGGTTATCAATGTACCATGGTTTATAAACCAAACATTGGCTACTCCAGAGTTAATGGCTAACTGGTAAAGAGACATCAAATCTATTAAATTTTCAATGATTCACCTCTCACAGGAGCTAACACACCTGGAAGTGATGAGAATAGACTGAAACTTTATGACTTGATGTACATATAATCCATGTTGCTGCTTATTCAAGTGTTGCTGAAGAGATATGACTTGTCGTTGTGAAGTGTTGATTATGATACTTAGAAGATTAGTCGCTGCAAAGATCAGGTAGTGATCAATTCAAAGGGTTGCAGTTCAAGAATAATTCTAAAGATAATGCTCACAAAATCCTCAGGAAGCTCATAATGAAGATATTCAAAGAAACTTAAAGTTCACAAGTAAAGATCAAGTTAGGGGAGGATTGTTAGGAATTATTGTAAACAAACTTAAGTTTGGTAGTTATAGAGTTTAGTCTGGTAGACATAGTTAAGTCTGCCAATACTAAGTTAAGTCTGTCAGTATTATAGTTAGTACTGGTCTTATATAGTTAAGTCTGTTTATATAACAGAATAGTTATCTTAGAGATATCTTAGGAAAGGATATGCATTATCCTTTCACACGCTTAGGAAAGGATATACATTATCCTTTCACACGTTTATAAAGCCCATTATGGTTTCCTTGGTGTATAAAAGGAACCCTACGGCACAATGTTTAGTATGAGATTGAAATAGTATTCTAATAGAAATTAATAGCAAATAGCAAAGTTTTACATTGTGTTCTTCTTAGTACTTGTGTTAAGATTCCGCATTAACACATAGTATTCATAGTTAGTGTCTCTCATATAGCTGATTTGGATTTATTCAAGTTAGTTATTGTCCTACAAAAGGCTAAACAGATCCAAGACTTTGGACCTACACCGACACCTAGGCCCAATTAGCTTAAAATAATTCCCGTAAACTAATGTTTTCCTATACAGGGCTCAGGAATAAATAATGACCATCACTTTACTAAAATTGAGGCTAACATGTGGTCTTTGCATAGATATCCCTCGACATAGTTCTCATGAGCCATGGATCTTTATTAAAATTTTTAAAAAATAGAGTTAGGATTTCAAACTTTTGAAAATGAAGTTTTCAACTTAAAACTACTTCTCGGAAAGGCTTTAACGCTTGAAAACTTAAGTAAACCGCTTTGATACTAATTGTAGAACCGTAGGGGGGTAAATACGGTTATCTTAACTTCTTTGAAGTTTTTAAAACTTTAAGTCACAAATAATTAAGTGATCTAATGATTTACTTAATGATGAAGACAATGAGTAGATGAAGATAGAGAGAGAGAGAGAGAGAAAGACACCACAATATATAATGGTTCGGGATGGGGGTTTATATCACCCATACATCCAGTTTCAAATACACAACACCTATACTATTACTCTAGTATAATCCTTACAGTGGATTATAAACCGTATTATAACTTCATTCCACCAATATGCACTAAGATCGGTGCTCACTTAGAAGAGCTACTCGCTATGATATTCTGCCTTTGGAATCCACCCCTAAGAACCCATGATTCGATTTACCCTCTAGGATCACTAAGATACAAGACTTCCCTTACAACCAAATTGAATGAAAGTTGATTGTTCAAATCAAGTCCTAACCTAACCTATAGACTCGATTCTAAAAGAAAGGGTATGAGAAAAAGACCCTCGACTAATAACAAACAAGTGTGGATTAGGTACTTGTGTGTCTCTCTTGCGGAGATGTGTTCTTTAAAAGAATGATAGATGAGAAGATTAAGAACACAAGAGGTGTTAGACTAAGAGTGTAGGAGAAGAGAAAAAGAGAGAATGAAATAATGGTAAGATGTGAGGAATACAAAGGCTAAGAGGGGGTATTTATAGGCCAAAATCCCAAATTGGTAAAAAGTAATTCAAGAGTGGCGCACTGCCCGCGCGTCAGCGCGTGGCGAGCGAGCCAGATTCCTCTCTTGGTTTTTTGGGATTTTGACATTTTAAATACTCTTAAACCATCAATTGTACTTCTCACTTTGACATTTCTACTATTCTTACACTCAAGGTCAACCAACTCAAATAGCCATTTGATAAAAATATTTGTGAAGTAATTTAGAAGAAGAATTGGGGATGTTTGTCCAATATCAAAGAGATAGAAAATAATTATTGGATAAAGAGTGTGTTTGGGTATTCCTTATATGTAAATGGTTTAGCTGGAAACTAACCATGGTTAAGTGAATGAGTTGGCATAGTTAGGATAGAAAGGAATATGCCAAACGCATAAGGAATATACCAAAGGAATATTCCTTTGCTTAGAGAGGAAGTGTAGATGTTGGAAGGATGGTTCGAATTTGAAATTCAAACAATTGAACACGTAGGATAAAGATGAGAAAGGATGAGTTGGCATGATGTGACGGTTTAGAGCCTAAAGTTTTTTATTCAAATTTGAATTCTATTTCAACATGTTGGATAAGTATAAGGTGTGAGTTTGGCATTGATGTGATTGAAAGGAGCCTATGGGTTTGTGATTCAAATTTGAATTTGAAGTGTTAGGGGTAAGAATGAGTTGGCAAAGTATGTAGGAGAAGTTCTGGTGATGTTGTAATATTTGAATTCAAGTTATAAGGATGTATGTAGGAAAGGTATGTAGAGAAAGCTTTAAGTGTGTGTGTGTGTGTAACTTGAATTCAAGAGAGAGTTGTTTGAGTGTATAAGTAAAGAAGAGAATGAATAGAGAATGTGTGGTAGAGAATGTTGTGATTTGATAGAAAGGATCCTTTGTGCGGAATGTTGGGGCAACAAGTACAATGGTGTAAGAGAATGTGAGTTGTCATGTGAAGAGATAATCTTGGAGAAGGTTAATGTGAGAGCATGAACTGTTTGTTAACCCCTTTTAGTGATTCTTCAAGTATGTGAGTCATTTCAGTCTTAAGCTACTGTTTGAACTTTTTGTTAAGGCCGAGTAAGTTCTCCTTGATTGAGTCATTTAGTAGCTGATGAAACTTTTGACTAAGGGGGTTAGAGAGCATGTCATGTAATGTTTCTTCCAAAGAATCAGCAATAAGTCTTGGTAGAATTTCATCAAGTGTAGACCACAGTTGAGTAGTCAGTGAAGATTCTAACTTGTTCCCCAAGTTGTAAACTTGCGCATACAAGAAATCCATCCGATGTAGAAGATGACCAATGGGGGTCTGATAAAGATAGATTGATTGACTGATAGGAATATATGATGATGATGATGGTAACAGCTTCATGGCAGCTAGTGCATGAACACTGGGAGGTGTGTCCCATGAGATATGTTTTAGCCTCCATAACTCCTTTGCACAAAGTTCTCATACATTTTCCATTCGTGAGTATGGATACTACCATGAATCCCAATTGTCCTAATTCTTCATAAGATGAATACTATCATGAATCCTAATCATCCCAAAACAGTAATTACAAGGATAAGGACTTAGCAACCGTGTACTCAATAATGAACTTGGGTTAAATAATAATGTACTAAAATCGAGTACATACAAGGTAGGTTAAGGCGATTTGAGTATAACAATTGGTTCAAGGGTTAACAATGCTCTTCATTAATAGTCCGGCTTAACCAGAAAATTACAAAAACCGTGAAAAGGATAGGCTCGTAGGGTTGTACTAGGGGAGTCTTGCACTAAAAATGAGTGTAAAGTACGGGTGTGAAATAGTTATATGATCGAGGTGACCATCATAACAACTACAGGTTTTAAACATGGGTTAATCCTAGTGCCTCTTATCTAGCAAATCCTAATACTCACTATGCAGTCTTCGAGATGCATCACAAAAACAAGTTCTAGAATTTAATACACTACTGGTACATTTATATAATTTAATACCGATACCAATGTTCCAGAAAAGGCGACTAAGACCATACGTACACATCCGTAACGACAGAATAGACACATATGACTGGATTTGAACCTTAACTCGAACAAGCTAAAGGTATAAACTATCTTGGGTATCAAAAATGGATACCTGAATTCCTAAAGATCTAAAGGCGAACCTCACATTTTTATGGTGGAATTTTGAGGGTTTTTGTGCTAGTTATATAAATTCCTATCCATGAGACGTAATTAATACTCGGTTTTTGTTGGTGTGTGTCATAAAAAAATTTAAATTTGGGTTAAAATTACCGTCTATGCTATGTTTCGATATATTACCCATCATTTTAAGGACAAAGCAAATGGCAATTAAAGGAATACTTTCTAAGGCTTATTTCCCCCCACACTTAAGTTGAACATTATCCCTAATGTTCTTTAGAAGTACCCCTATAAACGAATAAAGGAAAAAGAAAACAAGTAAAAGAAACTAGTACTCTCCTGGTTTGCTTGATAATGGAGAAGAAACATGAGATAACTAGTTAAATCGTCCTCCAAGAATCGTCTAATGAAACTTCCTAAGAATTTCCAAGCTTCTTCTCATCAAATGTAACCTGTAATCAAAGACAAAGACAACTACACCAAGCATAAAATCAGCGGGATAGATATATATACAACGAGATTTTTGGGTTTGACTTTATTAAAGCAGTTCAGATATGATGAAAGTGATGATGTAATCATAGGTTTCTGCAGGTTTACAAGATAATTACAAATTTTAGATATTGCATAATTTATTTTTCGAAAATAATTGAAAATTTTTAAACTTTTACATGGCTGGGGGCGTGACGCCGTCAGGATTAATCCTGACGCCGTCTCCAGCCACTGTAAAGATTTTTTCTTTGTTTTTCCTGAAAAATTTCCTGCACGCAATTTTGTTGGTTATATCCTGTGTAAAACACTGCATAAAATCTGGGATTAATCATTACAATCATATGACTTAAAACTGACGCGAATTAATCTAAACAATTTATTTAATACGTTTGAATTGGTTCTTAAAAACCAGATATTTTCCCCTACACTTATTTAATGCAAAATACCTTTGATTTTCATTAAGACGAATTTAAAAATAAAACAAAGCATGATTACAAAACTGATTCAAACATAAAAGAATAAACGAGAAGAATTAAAACACACGATGCTCCTAAATGCGGGAAAATAAACATTGGGTTGCCTCCCAAGAAGCGCTTTTTTTATTTATGAGTCTTGTAGCTAGACTCAAAGTGACACGTCCTTACGTGTCATAAAAGTTATCCAAGTCGATGATCTCCCCTGGATCCTCCCTTTCGGAGAGTTTTCTAGAAGTGGGGACTGACTGGAGGGTTTTGGTGAATTCTTCCCCATCCGGGTCGATTAGCCTAATCTTGGCATGCCATGCCCCGTCTTAATTTTTGGGTGGTTTGTCCCAGTTGATCGGGCTCTTTATTAAATCCTCAGACCCCCACATATTTCTCTTAACGATTATGGGTATAGCCCCTAAGAATTCCACCATTCTTTTAAATACTAGGACGTCCTCAAAGGGATTTATCTCAGCATCTCTAGCTATTTCCCATTCTCCGGGCAAATGACAGTCTAAAAATTCCTTCCTAACATAGTAAGGGGTTTGTGCACCCATTCTATATGAGCTAGGTCGTGGTTTGTATGACTCCCTTTTTCCTAGTGTGGTCTAATAGGGTGCTTCCTCTTGACCTAGTTCAATCCCTTTTACTCCGAACACTAACCTAGTGATTCCTTCTCCAACCATAATTTTGGCTTTCCTACAATCTATAGCTGCATTGGCGGTTGCTAGGAACCCTCTTCCTACAAGTAAGGGGGTTTCGAGATCTTTTTTCATATCAATTACGTAGAAGTCACTTAATAGTTTCAGTCTTCCTCTGTGGACTTCTACATTGTTAGGATTAAAAGTCTTCTTGATGTTGTTTGAATTACTACTGCTCATGTTTGTGTTAATGCTGGTCAGCTGGATTTAGTGCTGCTCATGAACTCAAAGAAAATATGCTAAGTGTTTACTACTGCTAGTATAAAGTTACTACTGCTAGTAAAAATATACTAAGTGTTTACTACTGCTAGTACAAAGTTACTATTGCTAGTGAATATTAGTACTTCTCAAGGTTAAGACTGCTCAGAGATAAGTTAATGCTGCTGAGGTTAACAAGTTAGTACTGTTTGTTGTTAGTATTGCTTATATGATATGTATTAAGTTATTTGTTTATAGAAAAGATTATGGATATCTTAGGAAAGTATTGTAAGCTGACTAGGACTCCTTGATGTATAAAAAGAGGTCCTAGGGCATAGAGTTTGATATATAACTAGACGTATAATTCATAGCTTCAAGGTCTTTGTAACCCTAATACTTTGAGAGTATTTGTATTATTATCATTAATAATATTGAAGCTTATTTGTTGAATTGTATGTTCATTGAATTACTGTTTCATTAATAATTCTTCTTAATATTAAAGATTAGATTCCGGATAATCTTTAATACATTTAAACACAGTTTCTACTATAGTTGTGTTAGATTTATCTAATATAACTAAACCTTAAACAAGCTTAAGGAATTCGATCTATTAAAGTGAGATCAACATACATCTTTAACAATTCCAATAGGATAGGACTTAGTTCCATCAGCTAACCCGAAGACATGGTTGGTTTCCTCTAATAGTCCGATGTTGAGCTTTTTGAAGAGGTATAACGGGATTAGGTTTACGCAAGCCCCTAGATCAGCTAAAGTATCAAAAGGTTCGGAGTTACCTAGCCTACAAGGTAGAGTGAATAATATGGGGTCTTCTATCTTTTTAGGCATATCGCCTTAGATAAATGCGGACCCATTTTTGCTTAGCTCTAACCTCTCCACGTATTTGTCCAGAATTGCATTGTACATTGGAGCATGAGCTAGGACTTTGATAACCAACAAGTTGAAATGCACATCCTTGAATTCATCTTCAAAGGTTTGCTCGGGTTCTTCAGGTCGTTGTGTTCTAATTTTCATAACCGGTTATGGCTGGTCTTTTTGGTAATGGTTTGTCTTACTAGAACCCTTTTTGACTGCATTGATCGAATTCTATGGATGAGATGTAACACCTCCATATTGGGTCGCAGTGGAATAGTGTTTGGGAGCGTTACTTCATGAGTACTTTTGTATAAGCTATGAGAGAACGACCTCTAAACATGTCGTATGAAAAGCAATCTTGTATTGTTTAGACTCCAATGCACATCAAGTAAGCCAAGCATCTAATTCACCTGAGAAAACATGCTTAAAAGTGTCAACATAAAGTTGGTGAGTTCATAGGTTTGTTTAAGTATAAATGTTGAACTAGAAATTTGTAATGTATGTATGGCCATATCAACCCTTATAATTGTCACAAAATGTACGTATGAAAGTTGGACAACAGTTGTTAAAAGTATGTATGATAATTGAAAATATAACGAAATGTTTCAAGTAGGTATTGTATAACACCCTGTGTTTTCAAGTCATTGACGACGTCAATAAATCTACTATTCATTTTTAGTATCGTACGCATTTGCTTGTAATTTCATGTATTAAGTAAAATCGCGTAAGCTAAAAATTAGCGTTCAATGTAAACGGGCATCAAACAATTAAACGTTTACATCAATCCTGTGTTATATAATTATTTTGATAATAATTATGGTCGTTGTTCATTTATTTTATTGGTTACGTAAGTTAAATACGTTTCGCGATAAATGTACGTTTAAGCATACCCGGAAGCACGTTAATTTATTAACGCTTCAACAAATACCCACGATTATACCCAATACCTAAAGTTTTATTAAACTTTAGCCAAGTAAATGTTATTTACACTTTATACACTAGAAATTAAAAGAATATACAATACTTGCAACTAGACATCATTTTATTTACAAAATACAACTTGTAGCTTATAAGATTTATACAATATATGGTGTTATCTAGCAAAAGCTTCTAGAAAACCTTTCCCCCCTAAATCAAACGGCAACAACACCATTTGAGTCAATTGATACACAAAAATCTTACAACTTGGTCAATGTACATCCATCTTGCATTTAAACCTAGCCATTCTTTGTTCCCTTGACCAACATCCTTCCTTAAGACCCTCCTCATGTTGTTGAACACTATTGCAATCTTTTTTGACCAAGGACTTGCTATATATGCATACATATTAGGGATAGGAACTTATACATGCAAGACTTAGCTAAAAATCAAACAAAAACTCCTCCCTTGTGCTCATTGCATGCCACGGCTCAACCCCCTATAAACAATCCATACAAAATTTTATTCAACCTATACATTTCTATACACATCCATCCTAAGATGTTCTAAGGTGTTTCCAACCATTGAATCACCATTTGCAAGTAATAATCAAGAAAAGG
>BQNB010003571.1:0-28549 GCA_026074375.1 Tanacetum coccineum
AAACCCCAACAAGGTACTAGTTATAAAGTCTCGATAAGCGCTGAAAGGGTTGAAGAATTAAAAAGAAAAGTTAAGAAAAAAGGGTGAAAAGAAAGAAGCCCTCCTTACACTTAGGCAGAAACCGGGTCAATACATTTGCTGTCTAGAATCACAAAGATGATTGCTGACATTGAATCTCTAGCCACTCAGAATCTCTCAAAAGATTTCTATCTCATTTCTCACGGAGATTACACGCATTTCTATCAACTTTCTTACTCCGAGTTAGTTGGTATTGAAAAGGTGGCAGTCTGCTCCAGCCTCCGATCACTAAAACCAAAATGCACTATTGAGTCTAGAGCCAAAAGAGATCATCCATAAATCTCATTAGGACACTTGTCAAGATTATGCTTGCTATTTCACACAATGTGAATAACAAGAAATATATATAAAGAGTCCTACGCATTATCCTTGTGATTTTGCCAGAACATCAGAGTGATACTCAAGTAATCACAGTGAAGATGGAAATCCTGCTTGAGCCAACATCAAACAAGCTCATGGTAGGTGACTGGTGCGATTCTATACGAATCAAGCTTGTGACAACTGGAAAGAAACGATGGTGCGATTCTTAATGAATCAAACTTGTTCCAGTATATGAATTGACGATTGATGATGAACTTTTGAAATGATTAACACTCTCGATGTGTCACAAAAACACTTTAGCAAGTGACACGTCGATTGATTTTCAAATCGATTTTTCTTTTCAATCGGTGAGACCTCATCTTGTTGTTTTACTCATACCGTGTTTTCTGCTTTGAGACGCTCCGGTAATGAGAACGGATAGTGCAGCTGCGAAACCCTGTCAAGGAGATTCTTCAGAATTCTACCTGATCACAGGCAGTATTTATACTGATCAACAGGGAACCGTGGTTATTGCAACCGTATTCGACGAAGTGACAAAGACACTCTCGTCCATATCTGTTGATTATCACTAACCTAAACCTGCAGGTACTCCCGACGATTGGTACAGCTGATCCTTGACGAGTCATGATTCATAGCCACATGCTCATACCCGACGGACAAATATAAAGACATCGTGAAAGCTCAAGTACATGTTTCAAGACTTCCGCTACTCTGATTCCGTACGTCTTTCCTAAGTGACGAAGTATTAAAGTCAAAGAATTTCAAACCTGATACATAAAACGTTACGTCATCATGAATCCTAAGCAAAACCAAAGTGTTAAAGTTAAAGAAATTCAAGAAAGATGCATTATTAAAGCTTTTCAAGATTATCAAATCAAGAAAGGTATGAGCATGTCGGTCCAGAAGTCACAAGTTCACGAGATGGCAAAGTTTACAAGATGGCAAAACGAGATTATGCTTGGTTGATGATCTCAAGGTGTTCAAGATCACATTCTCACATTCAAGTCAAGATAAAGCAACAAGCTCACATCTAAAGTCTATGATCACTACATCAAATCACAAGTTAATGATTGAAGTTAAAGACTACGAGCTCAAGACCGAAGTGAAAGCATAGTATGCTAAGTTTAAATTTTTGTAAATTGGAGTGACCTCCCTTAGGGGGAGATTGTTAGAAATACAGAAAAGTATCGGTCACTTCCAATATAGGTAGTCATAGCTCGTAGTAATTAGTAATGTTATGTTAGTAAGCTAACCGGGCCAAAGGCCCATGGACAAGCCCACTAAGGGCCCATGGCCGGCCTTGGTATGACATATATAAACCCTCTCCACACATAGAGAGGGTGTTGGTTGAACCATTTTTCTCACATTACACTAAGGAAGCTAATATATCCTTATTTCTTTCTCTTCTCTGAGTGTTTTCATATCCAACCATCTCTTTCCCTCTCTAAAAACCCAAAGTGAATCCTATCATACATGTGTTAAGATATTCTACAATGTGGGATAGTTATATGATCGATGTAACCATCATAACAATTACAGGTTTAAATCATGGGTTAATCCTAGTGCCTCTTATCTAGCAAATCCTAATACTCAATATGCGGTCTCGGAATTGCAATCACAAAAACAATTCAGAATTTATAAACAATTGGTACACTCCTATAATTTGATACCGATATCAATGCTCCAGAAAAGGCGACACAACCACATATACACATCCATAAACAGAACAGAATAGACACACATGATTGATTGCTGACTCCTTAACCTCGAGAAAGCTAAAGCTATAAACTATCTTGGGTACCATAATGATACCCTAATCCAATAGATCTAAAGGCGAAACCTCACATTTTTTTGGGGTGGTGAATTTAGAGGGTTTTAGGTGCTAGTCATAAACACATTCCCTAATCCATGATACGCTATTAAAACTCGATTTTCGCGATATGTATCCTAAAAAATTTTAATTGGGTCAAAATACCTTTTATGCAATGTTTTGAATATATTACCCATACATTTCAAGGAACAATCAAGATGGCAAATGAAGGAATATTCTAGAGTCCTTATTATCCCCTACACTTAAGTTGAACATTGTCCCTAATGTTCTATAGAAGTACCCCGTCAAAACGAATAAAGGGAAAGAAACCAAGAAAAGAAATAGTACTCCCCTGGTGTAGTTTGTGGCTTAATACTGGAGAAGAAACAATCATAAACAGTTAAATCGTCCTCCAAGAATCGTCAAATGAAACTTCCTAAGAACTTCCAAGCTTCTTCTCATCAAATATAACCTGTAATCATAGACAAAGAAAACTACACCAAGCATAAAATCAGTGGGATAAATATATATACAACAAGAATTTAGGGTTTCGACTCTACGAAAGCAGTAAAGATAGGATGAGAGTAATGATATAATTATAGGTTTATGCAGGTTTACAAAAGAATTATAAATTTTAAATATTGCACATTTTATTTTAGAAATTCACTTGGAAAATTTTCAAATTTTCACATAGCTGGAGGCGCGACGCCGTCAGGAATAATCCTGACGCCGTCTCCAGCGTCTGTGAAAATTTCTTTTTCGTTTTTAATGAGTAATTTCCTGCACATAATTTTTATAAGTCAAAACTGAAGAAAGCACTGCATAAAAACCTGGAATTAGTCATTACAATCATATGACTCAAAACTGACGCGAATTAATCTAAATAATTTATTTTAAATGTTTGAATTGGGTTCTTAAAAACTAGATATTTCCCCTACATATATTTTGATGCAATATACCTTTGATTGCAAATAAGACGAAGTTACAAACAAACAAAGCATGATTACAACTAATTCAAACATAATAAAACAAATAATAAAGAGTTAAAACACAAGACACTCCTAATATGCGGGAAAAGTAAATATTGGGTTGCCTCCCAAAAAGCGCTTTTCTTTATTTACGAGTCTTGTAGCTAGACTCGAAGTCACACGTCAAGTGTCGTAGAAGTGGTCCAAGTCGATGATTTCCCTTGGACTTTCTCTTTCAGAGAGCTTTCTAGTGGTGGGGATTGATTGTAGGGTTTTGGTAAACTCCTCTCCGTCTGGATCGATCAGTCTAATCTTGGCATGCCATGCTCCATCTTCGTCTTTGGGTGGTTTGTCCTAGTTGATCGGGTTTTTAATTAGGTCCTCTGATTCCCACATATTACTCTTAAGGTTAATGGGTATGGCCCCTAAAAATTCTACCATCCTTCTAAACACTAAGGTATCCTTAAAAGGATTTAGCTCAACATCTCTAGCAATTTCCTATTCTCCGGGTAAATGGCAATCTAAGAAGTCCTTCCTAACATAATAAGGGTTATTGTGCACCCCCCTCCATCCGAGCGAGGCCATGGGTATGCATGATTCCCTTTTTCCAAGCGTGGTCTAATAAGGTACTTCCTCCTCACTTAAGTCGACTCCTTTTACTCTGAATACCCCGCTATTTTGGCCACCCTACAATCTATAACTGCGTTGGCAGTAGCTTGGAATCCTCTTCCTACTAGTAAAGGGGTTTTGGGGTCCTCCTTCATATCGATTAGGTAGAAATCATTTAATAGTTTTAGTTTCCCTATGTGGACTTCTACGTCTTTAACAATTCCAATGGGGTAGGATTTAGTTCTGTCAGCTAATCCAAAAATATGGCCAGTCTCTTCTAATAGTCTGATGTTGAGCTTTTTGAAGAGGTAAAGTGGGATTATGTTTACACACGATCCTAAATCAGCTAAGGTGTCAAAAGGTTTTGAGTCCCCTAATCTACAAGGTAGAGTGAATAGTCTGGGGTCTTCCATCTTTACTAGTACTTCTCCTTGGAAAAATGCTAATCCATTTTTGCCTAGTTCTAAGTTCTCCACGTATTTATCCAATATAACATTATAGATCGGAGCGTGAGCTACGACTTCGAGAGTTGGTAGGTTAAGATGTAAATCCTAGAATTCATCTTCAAGGGTCAATTCGAGTTCTTTAGGTTGTTGCGGTTCGATTTCCATCCCGGGTGGCAGCAGCCTTATCTGGGAAATGGTTGCCTCTTTAGAACATGTTTTGATAGCATTGATTGAAGTGGAGGGGTAAGATGAGCATTGGGGATCAATTGTCGGGTAAGAACGAGCAGACAAAACTAGGGAAGTACTCAGTTTTGGGTTCTTAACCATGTCGCTGGGTAGTGTGCCCGCTATTCGATCGGTGATGACCTTCAATACTGTGTAGATTTTGTTGGTCATCTCGCTTTGTTGCTGTTTAAAATCGACTTCAAACTTGGACAGTCTAGCGTCTTGAGATGCCATAAAGTTGGATACCATTCCTTCTAGATTTGATTAATTGTTAAAGCTTTGAGGATTGTTATTGAAGTAACAGTTCAGGATTGAATCGTTGGGTTGGAACCGGTTAGGTGGGTTTGAAAAGTTATTTTGGGAATTTTGGGGTTGTCTCCACCTAAGGTTTGGGTGACTTTTCCATGCCGGATTTGTAGGTTTCACCAAAATTTGTTTTACACGTCCTAAAAGTTAATACATTACTCTCCCGCCTTCGTCGGTCACGCGGGCTGCGTATATCAACAAAGGCTTTGTTCGGAGGATCTTCCATGCAATACTGAGTGTCGTGGGGACCTGATAACGCCTAAATTATACATGTTTTTAGCGATGTTATTTGCATTTATTTGACCATTTCCCATGAAATTTCGGTACTTAATCAAGTATATTTTCTCTAGGTACGTGTCGTGGAAGAATACGGAAGATTACATGAAGATTTGAAGCTTAAACGAAGAAAGAACTAAAGTTGAATGCTTCCCGACACCTGTTCACTGTTTTGGCCATAACTCGGTCATACGAACTCTGTTTTAGTTGGTTCAAGCGGCCACGCGAAGAGAATTCAATTATCTACAACCTTGAAAAAGGCCAAGTGCTGAAGTTGCAGAAAGTGCGGCGGTTTTACCCAAAGTGCGGCGCACTTTTCAGTCTGTGGAAAAATTAAAGGCAATTAAATGTTAAGTGCATTAACACCCGATGTACGGCGCACAAATAAGTTTGTGAATACTGACCTAGTGATTCCTTCTCCTACCGCTATTTTAGCCATCCTACAATCTATAACTGCGTTGGCGGTAGCTAGGAATCCTCTTCCTACAAGCAAAGGAGTCTCGGGGTCTTTCTTCATAATTTAATAGTTTTAGTTTTCCTATGTGGACTTCTACGTCTTTCACAATCCCAACGGGGTAGGATTTGGTTCCGTCAGCCAATCCAAAGATATGGTCAGTCTCTTCTAATAGTCCAATGTTAAGCTTTTTGAAGAGGTAAAGTGGGATTATGTTTACGCATGATCCTAGATCGGCCAAGGTGTCAAAAGGTTTTGAGTCCCCTAGTCTACAAGGTAGAGTGAATAGTCTGGGGTCCTCTATTTTCGCAGGTATCTCTCCTTGGACAAATGTTGATCCGTTTTTGCCTAGTTCTAAGCTCTCTACGTATTTGTCTAATATGGCATTATAGATTGGGGCGTGAGCTAGGACTTCAAGAACCGGTAGGTTAAGATGCAAATCTTGGAATTCATCTTTAAGAGTTGGTTCGGGCTCTTCTGGTTGTGATGGTTTGTTTTCAATCTTGGGTTGCCGCAGGCTGGTTTGGGAAATGGTTGCCTCCTTGAAATGTGCTTTGATAGCATTGATTGAGTTGGAAGGGTGAGATGAACATTGAGGATCGATAGTTGGGTAAGAACGAGCAGACAAAACCAGGGTAGTACCCAATTTTGGGTTCTTAACCGTATTGCTAGGTAGTGTGCCTGATATTCGATCGGTGATTGCCTTCAACACTTTGTCGATTTTGTTGGTCATCTTGCTTTGCTGTTGTTTGAAATCGGCTTCAAACTTGGATAGTCTAGCGTCTTTAGATGCCATGAACTCAGAAACCAGTCCTTTTATATTTGATTGATTGTTAAAATTTTTAGGACGGTTTTTGAAGGAATGGTTCGGGATCGAACCGTTAGATTGGAACCAATTAGGTGGGTTTGAAAAATTATTTTGGGAATTTTAAGGTTGTCTCCACCTAAGGTTCGGGTGAATTTTCCATGATGGATTATAGGTGTCACCAAGATTATTTTGCTCGGGCTTAAAGGTACACCACATAACTCCCGCTTCATCGGTACGCGAGGATGCATACTCAACAAAGGCTTGTTCGGGATTTTCCATGCAATACTGAGTGTCGTGGGGACCACTGCATATTTCACATGGGGTAGTGATTTTGTTTACTTGGGTAGGTTGTGTCGGAGCAAGATGAACTTCCATCAAGCATTGGACTTGATTTTCGAGCTTGATTAGATGGCGGTCGAATGTACTCGGGACGTCTTGAGGTAATGCGATTGCCTTGACTGGCTTAGCGAAATCCATTGGGTCGTTCCAACTTTCATTGTCAGAGAGGGCGAGGTCCTCTAATAATGCCCAAGATTCTTCAGCGTTGATGTCACGAAGCTTACCACCGGCCAATTGGTCAATGGTTCGTCATGTGACGGGATTGACATGGTCATAAAAAATTTAGACTTGGAGATAAAGGTCGATGCCATGATGAGGGACTTTTTGGAGTAAGTCCTTGAAACGAGTCTATGCTTCAGATAGAGATTCTTCATGATGTTGTTGGAACATCAGGATATCGTTATGTAGTTTTGCGGTCCTTCCTGGTGGAAAGAATTGAGCAAGGAATCAGGTAGTAAGATCCTCCCATGTGGAGATAGATCCTGCTGGAAGGCATTCAAGCCAATTCCTAGCTTGATCGCGTAGGGAAAATTGAAATAAACGCATGCACGTTCTTTCCTTATTTTCACCGTCAAGGTCAAGTGAGTCCACAAGTTTAAGGAAATCCTTGACGTGCTGGTTTGGATCCTTGGACCGAAGTCCGTGGAATGAGCATCCGTTTTGCACTAACCGGATGGTGTCGAATCGAAGAGGTACCACATTGTTCCCTTCGGGGAGCTCGATGGTATTCCTATAGCCCTCGTGGCTTGGTTTGGAAGAGTACGGATAGGATTCTTGTCTCCCATGATGGTTGACGAGAATGGGTTACGAAACAATTAACACGAAGAAAAGATAGACTACAAGAAAGCTAATGTGCGAGAATTAAATCTTACTTGAAAGGATTCAAGCAAGTAGAACTAAGCTAAACTATGATCAAAACCTAACTATTCCCTAGGCGGCGGCACCAAAAACTTGATGCGGTCGTCGTTAGACTTCAACAAGAAGTTTTACAACTCCCTAGGCAGAGCACCTAATCGTCGTAGTAGTAGTATAGGCAAGACTCGGGGGGTTGTTATCGTTCACTCAAGGAATAGGTTGAGAAGGCTTGATCACCTTCTAATAGAATTCTAAGGGTTGAGGGAAATTTATTTTTGTATTTTTATATTTTATAGAAAGCAAGTAAATCATATAATTGGAGAGGTGGTTGGTTTTAGCTATTAACTAAATATAATCTACGCTGCTGGTGATAACAATAATATAAAAGACTGTGTTTATTTAATCATGTATTACCCCCTAGATTGCTTCTCCTAGTGTTGTTACCTTGTCACCATTGTGATTATCTGTGTAACTATTTCCTAAGTTATGAACGAATTACACGAACCCGCCGTCTACTTAGTATTCCGCTAGAGCAGCGCACACGTAAGGTAGTATGATCACTATTACATGGCCCCTAGGAGTTCACTAAGTGCATGTGAAATATATTAAAAGTAGATCAACCATATTAGGGGGCAAGGTAGTATGAAGACTGCTACCGGATGGTATCCTTTCTACACAATCACGTTTCCCTAAACATATCAATAGCGATGCAGATAAAAGCTGGTTTTCTAAGACCTAACGTGCACATCTATCACAAGATTCAACACCACTAAGATCTACATTCTAGGTTTCATACAATCATAAATAAACATAATAGGAGGTTGATATAGCTATGCGGGAATTCCGTGACTGTGTGAACATGATTGAAGTTTCTGATGTGCAACGAACTGGTCTTCAGTTTACGTGGAATCAAAAACCTAAAGGGGGTGACGGCTTGTTGAAAAAACTTGATCGTGTTATGGCCAATTCTGAGTTTCAAGATCATTTTGTTGGGGCTCATGCTATTTTTAAGCCTTATCGGGTGTCGGATCACTCTCCCGCTGTTCTTTGCATTCCTATGTTAAGCAGGACGTGTCCGAAACCGTTCAAGTTTTTTAATATATTGACTTCTCATGATAAATTTTCTGATGTTGTTAAGGATGTTTGGGATCAGCATATTTGTGGTTTCCATATGTTTCGTGTGGTCAAAAAGCTTAAATGCTTAAAGAAGCCGTTACGGAAACTCTTATACGAAAAAGGTAATTTGCATGCTAATGTTGTTCGCATTCGGGCTGACCTTGATTCTATTCAAGCTTCGCTTGATGTGGATCCGTTTAATGCAACTTTGAGAGAGGCTGAAGCGAAGTGTGTTGTGGAATTTAATCAAGCTGTCCTTTTGGAGGAACGCTTGTTGAAACAAAAAGCCAAGGTTCAATGGCTTGCCGAGGGTGATGCCAATTCTGCTTATTTTCATAAAGCAGTCAAGAGCCGTACGAGCAGGAGCAGAATTGATGTGATCACAAATTCGGAGGGAGTTGTTTTCCAAAATTCTTCGGTTCCTGATGCTTTTGTCTCTCATTATGAGGCGTTTCTTGGATGTACAGGTGAGACGGGTCCTTTTAATTCGGTGGATTTATTTAAGTCCCGTTTGAATGAACAGGATGCCCTTTATATGGTTCGTGAGGTGTCTTTTCAAGAGGTTAAAGATGCTTTGTTTTCTATGGGTGATGATAAGTCGCCAGGTCCTGACGGGTTCACGGCGGCGTTTTTCAAGGAAACCTGGAGTGTGACTGGAAATGATGTTTATAATGCCGTTTGCGAGTTTTTTCGAAATGGTACTTTGCTTAAAGAAGTCAATCACACTATCATTGCTCTTCTTCCTAAGGTTAAATCGCCTTCGCGTATTAATGATTATCGGCCTATCTCATGTTGTAACGTCTTGTTTAAATGCCTTAGCAAAATTATTGCTAACCGCATTAAGCAGTGTTTGAAGCATATTGTTAGCCCGAATCAGTCAGCTTTCGTGCCAGGTAGGAGTATTACGGATAATATTCTTTTGACCCAGGAGCTTATGCACAATTATCATTTGGACCGGGGTTCTCCTAGATGTGCGTTTAAAGTTGATATTCAAAAGGCGTACGATACGGTTGATTGGAACTTTTTGCGCATGATTCTGCATGGTTTTGGTTTTCATGACAAAATGGTTTCGTGGATAATGGAGTGTGTGACTTCTACTTCTTATTCTATAAATATTAATGGTTCCATTCATGGTTTTTTCAAGGGTAAGCGTGGCCTTCGTCAAGGTGACCCTCTTTCGCCGTACTTATTTACGCTTGTTATGGAGGTTCTTACTCTTATGTTACAAAGGAAAATCCATGAATCCGATCAGTTTACTTATCACAGGTATTGTTCTAAGTTGGAGCTTGTTAACCTTTGTTTTGCGGATGATCTTTTCCTTTTTGCTTATGGGGATGTTCATTCGGTTAGCATTATTAAGGAAGCTTTGGATGAGTTTAAAGTTGCTTCGGGCTTGGTTCCTAGTCTTCCTAAAAGCACGGCTTTTTTCTGTAATGTTCTCAATCATGTGAAGCTTTCTATTCTTCAAGTTCTTCCATTTGAAGAAGGAACGCTTCCGGTTAAATACCTTGGTGTGCCTCTAGTTTCATCTAGACTTAAAATTAGAGATTGTAATGAGCTTGTTGATCGAGTTCAGCTTCGTATTAGTGATTGGAAAAACAAGTCGCTTTCTATAGCGGGGCGGTTGCAACTTATTCAATCGGTTCTCGGGTCTATGCACATCTATTGGGCTTCCGTTTTCATGCTTCCGTCTAATGTGTTACTCAACATTGAACAACTTATGCGTCAGTTCTTATGGAGTCATGGTAAGTCTGGAAAGTCAAAATCCAAGGTTGCTTGGGAGGTCGTTTGTCTCCCGAAAGACGAAGGTGGGTTGGGTATTCGTAGGCTTGAATGTTTCAATTATGCTCTTATGTCATCTCATATTTGGAAGCTTCTTACGTTGAAAGAGTCGCTATGGGTCAAGTGGATTCATGAATACAAGATTAAGGGACGTAATTTTTGGGATATTCCGTTGCGTGGAAATATGTCTTGGGGATGGAGGAAAATTCTTAATCTTCGTCCAAAGGTTCGGAATTTTATATGGAAAGTTATCGGCAATGGAGCGAGTACGTCGCTTTGGTATGATAAGTGGACTGATTTGGACCCTCTAGCTACTCGCATCTCTCCTCGTGACATTCATAATGCTGGTCTCTCGTTTCAGTCTAAGGTTAGTGATATCGTTGTTCAAGGTTCTTGGGTTTGGCCGCATAATCTTTCTTCTAAATACTCGTTCTTGAATGACTATGTCACTCCGGTCCATGATGAAGTTTTGGATCGCATGGTTTGGCGTAATAGACAAGGGAGAATTGAGAATTTTTCTGTCTCCCAAGTCTGGTCCGACATTAGGCATCGAAATAATAAAGTCGCTTGGTATAATATGGTTTGGTTTCCAGCTTGTATTCCGAGACATGCTTTTAATCTCTGGCTATTTATCCGCAAGAGGTTAAAAATGCAGGATTTAATCCCGGCTTAGGATTCTTCGGCTGCGCTTGGTATGGTATGTTCCTTATGCCAGTGTATTCCGGATTCTCACGATCACCTTTTCTTTGGATGCTCTTTCGCGCGTGGTGTTTGGGATAGGTTGAAAGATTTAGCTTGCATTGATCTTTCTACGCCTAACATTTATGATATTATTGGTTCGTTGTTGCCTATTGTCAAGAAAAGAACTTCGAAGAGCGTGTGTGCGAAGCTAGTTGTAGCAGCAACCGCATATTTTATTTGGCAAGAAAAAAATTGGAGATTGTTTAAGAAAGGTAAACGTTCTACTGATCAGCTTGTAGAGTGTGTTAAGGCGTCGGTTCGTCTCAAATTGCTCTCATGTAAGCTTAAGAAGTCCTCGGATGGTGAAAGAATGGCTAGGCTTTGGGATCTTCCTGAAGCAATTTTTATTTAGTTGTTATGGCTAGTTGCTTTTATTTATGCACCATTAGGTGGTTTTTTCCTATTGGTGTCATTGGTTTTGTAATTGTATTCTAGCGATTATTTGGCATGTCATATAATCATTAGTGGCTGTTCAAGTTTGGGCTTGAGGTTAATGTGGCATCTCAGTCACATTCCATTGGACTTATTGTAATTTTGGGTTATTAATATATTTTACCGTACTAACTTTCCATTACCATGCTCGTTCACTCGTGCCTCACAA
The DNA here is from genome assembly GCA_026074375.1 of Tanacetum coccineum. Lineage (NCBI taxonomy): Eukaryota > Viridiplantae > Streptophyta > Magnoliopsida > Asterales > Asteraceae > Tanacetum > Tanacetum coccineum. The sequence goes on from BQNB010003571.1 coordinate 11,736, forward strand.
AGGCAAGCCAAATAACTAGAACACAACTAACTCATTCATCCGCCCAAACTGACTTTTATCTTTATTAGAAAAGTGCAAATCAACGACCAATTTAAAACAAATCCATACACAAATGATCATAACTGGACTAATCTTGGATGGGTTAGCCGCAAGTCGATTAATAACCTTGTGCGCCATTTAAACATCAAGAAATATTGATTTCAATAGTTTACATAACGGAATTGGGTTGTTCGTGTTGGGGTTTTCACAAATCCATTAGAACGCATCGATTTCCTATAATAATGAGTTGATAATGCATTCCTTAACAGTATTGTGAGGCATTCAAATTGTTATCAATTCAATACTTGTTTTTAACTTTCTTCAACTCAATTGTGGATGATGACCACACCTTATAAAAACTAACAAAAGCACATCATATATGTTGAAATTAAATAAAGTCCTCATAGCTGCAATTAGTTTACACATCTAATCTAAACATGTTAGTCCATAATTTCTTAATTTCAGTAAGTTCACGCTAAGGCATGACACAAAAACGGAGTCAACTCATTTAACAAGTTTTATGTTTAACGTGAATTTTGGCTCAAGAGATGAAAAGATCGGAGGAAAGAATTTTATCAGCTGGTTTGTCTGGTGTTTAGATCCCACGATCGCTGAATAAAACATGTGCAAGAGAGCGTCAATACAAAAAAAGAAAATGCTAGTCGTTAAAAAGGGGGGTGGTTTTAATTTTCTTTATCTTCTTTGACTTTATTGCTACCTCGCCAGGGTATCTCGAGAGTTACGATGACGGTACCTGTAACTAATTTTCGTGAAATATTTTGAATTTTATGCTTTCCTTACAACGACATACCGAAAAAACATAATTTAGGTTTAAGTAAACTTTATGTAATTGGTATATGTTTGATTTGTTTTAATTGGTTTTAGCTGTTTTTATTATATAATGTGAGAATATATTTTTGTACCTTTTGAGTAATGAGATGTTTTAAAAGTTTATTTAGTATTATGTGTTTTAATGTATTTGTGATTAAAAAGGTTCGTTTAAAACTCAGCTTTCTATACTGGTATTGTTTTTACTTAAATGTTATTTAGTTGTGGTGAAAAGTTGCATTAAATGTACAATATGCTTCCGGTAGTTCTTTTACCTTGAATTTTTTGGCATTAATAAAGAGAGAATGTAATAATACTGTATATCGGTTTACATTTAAAGGTTATACTACAAGATTTAATCATAGTATTATTTAATTTTTTTACATTAATGAAGAATTTTTTTTAATCTCTATCTTTAGTTGTTTTGCTTAAAGGTTGACAGTATGGATCTTCTATTATATGTGGGATATAATATTGTTAATTATTTTATGACAACCAAAATAGTATCATGATGATAGGGAATTATTTGTTTTATTTAATTCTTTATATATTACTCTTTTTTCACAAGTCTGTGAGTTGTTTGTATTAAAATAATATAGAATTTGATTTTAGTGATTAACGAGGTTGGTATCGTGCGCTGTCGCGAAGTGTGCGAGGACTCTTTTTTGCAGGAACGATAATTCAAGTAATATTTGTCAGCCGCGTGAGACTAACGGTGAATTAACGATATTCAAAGACTATTTCTGTAAGTTTTTAAATATATATTAAACTGCACAGTATTTGTTATAAAATTCGGGTACTGTCCAGAAACATCGCAATATTGGGCTTGTATTTGTTCGCCAATTCGAGCGATCTTTTTTCTCCGATAAATAGTTGATATCGTGTTCATATCTTGATAAATAAGTTTGTTATATTAAAATGTCGTAAAGTAGGTAAAGTTTTAAGGTCAGTTTTGTAAACTTTAGCAGATTTGAGGGTGCCCCCCCCGCGTTTTGTAAATTTATAAAAAATGATTAATATTAAACTTCAACAAATTTTTTATATAATCGTGGCGCTCGTCAGAAGCATTGCAATATTGGGCTCGTTTTGTCGCCTGCGGAAGAGCGCGAGACTAACTTTGCAAGTGGGTCGTTACTCCAATAGGCTGTTTTTGTTTTCGTGAATGGTTTTGACTTTTTTTTGAGCGATACGATAACATAAAGGGCTATTCTTCGTAAAATTATTAAACTTCAACATTTTTTATAAATATGGCGTACGTCATAAGCGGTTGCAATATTGGGCTCTTTTTGTTCGCAAGTCGACGATCTTTTACCCGGCATATTTTTTTTAACGATACGAATCGGCAAGAAATATGTTCATTTGGAATAAATAAGTTTGTTGTTATATTAAAAAGTCGTAAATCGTTAAAAGTTAGAGGTCGTTTTATTAAGTTTTTGCATAGTTTGAGGGTGCGTTTTGTAAATTTCTTTATTTTTTCTTTTTTTTACTTCGGTTGGACTCAATTTTTTTAACGAGGTTTGTAAACTCGCGCTCCGCTGCGAAGCGCGGGAAAAAAACGAATAAAAAAAGCGTGGGGTTTTTTAAAAATGTTTAAAATAACGGGAAAAAACGAATAAAAAGAGTGTGGGGGTTTAAAAATATAAAAAGACGAAAAATGTAAAAAATAATAATAATAATAATAACGGGTCGAGCCGGGTCAACCCGCCGGAAGTTTCCGGCAGGTCAAACCGGGTCAACCCGGGTTTTAAATGGAGTGCATTTAATGAGGTGCATTGGGATGGTAATCCTGCCAATTAATTATATAGTATAATATAATATTAAAACAGTTGTATAAATAATGTTTAAGAAACGAGAATCCCAAAGTGCACAGTCACAGATGTTTAGTACTCCCTCCGTCCCACATTAAGTGTCCACTTGACTTTTTCGAAGTCTTTTTTCTTCAACTTTGACCTTAATAATTTCTTCTTATGTTATATGATACTTGATGCAAGATATATGAATGGATAGAGTTTTGAATATATTTTTCGTTGGTAGAATTTTCGTTCAATATTATATAATACAAACAAAAATATTTATGGTCAAAGTTGAGGAAAAAAGACTTAAAAGATTCCATTGTGGACACTTAATATGGGACGGAGGGAGTAACATACTTACAATTTGAATTTTTTAATTGTCTTGAATTTTTTAATCATGTAGCATATTTTTCAATTTCTGAGATTTAATATAACTTATAGTGTTGAAACTTATTTAAAGATAGTGAAATTATTATTACTTGTTTAACATGACCGTAGTGCATTTCCGTTTAAAATTAGATTATAAAGGGACCATATTAGAGGGTATTTTTGTGATTACAAGATAAAGTGTTTTAAACTGATTTACAAGGAAAGTTGAAACTATTATCACTTTGTTCAAACTGACCAGGTATTTTTACGTTAAATTATATGTGAAAAGGAACCAGATAATTGTTTATGTAAAAATTTTTAGTTTACTATGCGGATACATAAAATTTGTATGTGTTCAATATTTTAATTAGCCTTGTTATAATATTTTTAAATTGTAATAAAAGTACAATAAATAATTATGCATATGTTTTTTATATAAACTTTTTCATTATATATTAATTTTGATTAATATTTGAAAGATTTTATAAATCAACAGTATTTTAACGTTACTGTTTAACTGATACAAATGTTGAATTTGATGTTTAAATTCAACTATTTAAATCATGTTATACATAGAAGTACTATGCGAAATCATTTTAGACATACCGTAGATTTTCATATTAAGTACCTTGTTTTTTACGCTCTTTCATATATTTCCATTCAGTAAAGAACGAAGTTGTTAAGCAAAGCTTCTTATCCAAGCAATACTATTTGATGACGTATATAATGGACCGGCCCAGTCCACTCATACTATTATGGGTTTGGTAGCTATTAGTGGGCCTCCGGCCCACGCGTCGCGGTCACGGCCTCAGAGACCTACGGGTCGCGGGTACTGGCGTGGTCCGTGGCCGCGGTATCTTCACAAGTTATCTTTAAGAAAGGATAGCCTAATTAAATAAGAGATATGCTTTACTTATTTAAATCAGTTATGATAATTTTGAATCCCTACAATTATCGTAGTATCTTGGGACGGAAAAGTTTATGGAAAACTAGGTATTGTTCAGCTATATAAAAGGAACGCTATTGTCATCAATAGCAGGTTTCTGATAACCCTTATAATAACCTCGGATTTATTACTTTCCATCCCCAAATTACTTACTCTCACGCCGGAGTTTCTCGTGGGATCCACTCCCCCACGATAAGGTTAACGGTGTTTTATTCTTGTGCCAGGGTTCCTTCAAACAAGTTCACTTGGTACAAGAACAAGGCATTTCGTACCCGGATAGCAGCCTATTCGGACCTAACAAGACCCGACATAACTTTTTTATCAACAAGTTGGCGCCTTCCGTGGGACCAAACACTAGGAATTACTCTCAAAAAAATGACCGCGATAGCTAACACAACCCCCATTGTGGCTACTATCACGAAACCTGTAACCAAAGAAAAGACGCCAAAAGATGCGGATGCCACCCCCAGGGTTGACATCCAGGATTTTTGTGAAGAGCATTACGAGGATATCCTGCCGCTCATTATGGACAAGATTCGCCGTGACAAGCGAAAAGAAGTCCATGCTAGGCTGGACTTCAGAGAAAGTCCCAAGAAAAGGAGAATAAGAGAAGGCTCTGAAAACTCAAGTGCATTACCTTGTCCGCAGGGTACCATAACCCATCAGAGAGACTGAAAGTACGGGACCGCTTGAGATACAATGATCGACGTGTGCTTGACCGACTAGGTCATCGAAGGCAGAGCGCATTCGACCAACTTAGTGATACTTACTAGCCAAGCACAACTAAATCCGGATCGGACAGGGCAAACTTTAGGGATCGTTCTCATAGTAGAAGCCACCCTCACAGGCGAGACTCTTCTAACAAAGATCGTCCTCGGAGCAGAGACTGCTCCCGCGGCATCGAAGAATCATATGATAACACCCACTCCTCATACGGGACGGGGACCAAACATGGATATCACTCTCGCGACAAAGACCGCTCCCGTTATGAGAAAAGAGGGGGGGAAAATGAATCCCCGTTATCCCGCGTATCAGAGAGCGGCACCAGCGATGGAGGACACTGGAAGTCAAAGTAAAAAAGGCACAAGTCTACGGATGAGGATGACTTGGCGGTGCCCTGGATGTGTGAAGAGGTGGATCCGTTCACACCCCGAATTCGCAATTTCAAAAGTTCACGAAAAACACGAATGCCTAACAACATGAAGACCTATGACGGAACAGGTGACCCATAGGATCACGTAAAAAATTTCCAAGCGGCGGCACAAGTGGAACGCTAGGCAATGCCTACATGGTGTCATATGTTCAATTATACCCTAATATGGGCCGCAAGAGTATGGTTCGATGAGCTCCCTTCGGAGAGCATAGATGGATACAAGGATCTCAAAGCAGCCTTCTTAGCATACTTCATGCAGCAAAAGAAGTACGTCAAAGATCCTGTCGAAATCCATAATATCAAGCAAAGGGACGGAGAGACAATCGAGGAGTTCATGGAACGATTCAAGGTGGAAACCGGACGCATGAAGGGAGCCCCTGAGTGCATGTGGATCTCCGGATTCATGCATGGGGTTAACAACCCTGAATTGACAAAGCGACTCAACGAACATGTTCCAAAGACCATGGAAGAAATGATGATCGCCACCGCTGCCTTCATACAAGGAGAAGCTGTCGCTGCTGGCAAAAAGAAAGGGCACGCATCATGGTGGACACAGGACCAATCAAAGTGGCACGCTTCAGAGCGGAGGTCTGACTTCCGAGGTCAGCCAAGGGAAGGACAGGGGTCTAGTAGGTTTACCCCCTTACAAGAACACCCAAGGAAATCCTCGCGGCCGAAGTGGGAAAGTTCAAACCACCACCACCTATGGTAACCCTGGTGGAGAAGAGAAGCAGCAACAAGTTTTGTGACTTCTACAATGATAAAGGACACAGCACGGACGAGTGTATGCAGTTAAAAAGGCAGATCAAAGAATTGGTGCGAGCAGGCAAGCTCTCGCATTTAATTAAAGAAATTAAGTAGTGAAGAGATCAACCAAAGGTGGGGAAGAAGGAAGCATCGGCCAAAGATAAGTCCATGGCAATCTATATGATACAACCATGGCATAGAATGACAAGGCAGAAAGTGACTCAAAGTTTTGAACGTATTAGTAAAATTGCATTCCCTTAACTGACAACCAATAGTGGGACAGAAGGTCCGCTTGTTATAGAAGCGGAAATTGGCGGGCACATGATTCACCGCATGTATGTAGACGGAGGCTCCTCAACGGAAGTACTCTACGAACACTGCTTCAACCGGCTCCGACCGGAAATCAAGAGCCAAATGGTCCCGGCAACGACATCATTAACCGGTTTTAGTGGAGAAACCATATGGCCGCTAGGACAACTTAGGCTCTTGGTAACAATAGGAGACGCAGTTCATTCTACAAAAGCATGGATGAATTTCATGATTGTAAGGTCATTATCACCGTACAATGGCATCATTGAAAGACCTGTAATAAAAGAAATCCAAGCGGTACCATCCACGGCCCACGGAATGCTTAAGTTCCCAGTCGACGGAGGAATAGTGACTATCCGTAGCACTATCTTGATACCCGCTGAGTGCGCTACGGTCATTACATCGTCTAAGGAGATACCCAAAGAGGCTGGAGTCCGTCATGAAAATTTTAAAGTAGCTCTACACCCGAATTTCCCTGATCAGGAAGTAGTAATCGGAGGGACGCTATCCGTGAAAGGACGGGCGAAACTATGCTCACTCCTGAAGGAAAACTTGGATATATTCGCATGACAGCCGTCAGACATGACAGGAGTACCGCGATCAATAGCTGAACACCAACTCAATATTCAGGAAGGATACTCGCCTATTCGACAGAAGAAAAGAGGCCAAGCCCCGGAGCGTGCGAAAGCCATCCAAACGGAGGTATAGAAACTAGTAGAGGAGGGGGCCATGAGAGAAGTTTATTACCACGAGTGGCTATCCAATCCAGTCATGGTGAAAAAACACGACGGTAGCTGGCGTATGTGCGTGGATTTCACGGACTTAAATAAGGCATATTCGCAGGATTGTTACCCTCTTCCAGAAATCGACTGGAAAGTTGAATCTCTCTGCGGCTATCCCTTTAAGTGTTTCTTGGACGCTTACAAATGCTATCACCAGATACAGATGACAGAGTCAGATGAAGAGAAAACGGCTTTCCACACTAGCCATGGGGTATATTGTTATACCAAAATTCCATTCGGCCTCAAGAACGTTGGCGCCACGTACCAGCGGCTGGTGGACGAAGCTTTTGACAGCCAAGTTGGCCTAAACATAGAAGTGTACGTTGATGACTTGGTTATTAAGAGTCACACAAAAGTGGAAATGCTAAGAGATATCGATGAAATGTTTCGTACGTTACGCAAAATCAACATGAAGCTCAACCCCAAAAAATGTACGTTCGGGGTAGTGGAAGGAATGTTCTTGGGGTACATGATTAGCCCGGAAGGGATAAAATCGTGCCCTGACAAAACAGAAGTTTTACTATAACTCTCATCCCCAAGGACAATCAAAGAGGTCCAGAGCCTCAATGGGAAGTTGGCTAGTTTGAACAGATTCCTCTCCAAGTCAGCGGAAAAATCCTTGCTGCTATTTAAAACTTTGAAGAAATGCATTAAAAAGAGTGACTTTCATTGGACACCAGACGCGAAACAAGCCTTCAAGCAACTAAAGCAGCACTTGTCAGAACTACCCCTGCTGGTAGCACCCAAACCGAAGGAAGAACTGATTGTATACCTGTCCGCCTCCCACGGAGCTATTAGCGTAGTCTTGATGACTAAAAGGGGCACGGTTTAGATGTCGGTTTACTTCGTAAGCCGCACATTACATGGCCCCGAACTAAACTACACCCTAATGGAAAAGCTAGTTCTATCACTGGTTTTTGCCGCCAAAAGGTTGCGGAGATACTTCCAAGTGCATCTTATCGCGGTTATTACCGACCAACCAATCAAACAAATAATTTCACGTCCCGACGTGGCAGGACGATTACAAAAATGGAGTGTCATGCTGGGAGAACACAATATCACATACCGACTAAGGACGTCTGTGAAAGAACAGGTCCTAGCGGATTTCCTTGTAGAAAATCCAGATGAAAGTCCGCCAGACACGTCAGTGGTTGAAACCCCGCAGGAGCCGTGGACACTCTTCACGGACGGATCATCATGTGTAGATGGATCTGACGCTGGCTTAAAACAGACAAGCCCGGAGGGAACGGAGTTTACCTATGCGCTGAGATTTCAGTTTACAGCTTCCAACAATGAGACAGAGTTTGAGGCACTAATAGCTGACCTACAGATCGCAGCGCAGATGGGAGTGCGCAATATGCACGTAAGTGTAGACTCTAAGTTGGTAGCAAACCAAGTCCTAGGGACATATGTTGCCAAGGAGGAAAATATGGCCAAGTACCTTGAGAAGGCCAAAAGCCTGATCAGTGGCTTCGCTAACTTTTCCATAAGCCAAGTCCCAAGAAGCAAAAACAAGAAAGCGGATGCCCTGAGCAAAATCGCGTCAACCAGCTTTGCGCACTTATCAAAACAGGTCTTGGTCGAAATACTCAAAGAAAAATCCATACAAGAAGAGGAAGTAGCGACGGTAGTAGAGGAAGAGGGACCCACATAGATGACCTCGATAATGGAATATTTGAAAAAGGGACCCTTCCCGGCGATAGAAAGGAGGCAAGCAAACTCCGTATCAAAGCTAGACAATACGAATTATTGGAAGGGGTTCTTTATAGGCGGTCATTCCTAAAGCTGTGGCTAAGGTATGTTGGACCACTCCAAGCGGATTATGTGATCCGAGAAATTCATGAGGGGTCGTGCAGTATGCATGCAGGACCACATTCCATGGTGGCCAAAGCCATGCGACTGGGATATTACTGGCCAACTATGCATCGAGATGCACAAGATATGATACGCGCATGTAACGACTGTCAAATACATCGTCCCGTGCCAAGGAACCCCCAATAGCCGCTAACCCCCATCACGGCTCCATGGCCATTCTACAAGTAGGGAATTGACATAGCCGGTCCTTTCCCGGAGGGACCAGGAAAGGTCAAATTTTTGATAGTCGCAATGGATTATTTCACGAAGTGGATAGAAGCGAAAGCTGTGGCAACAATAACTGGCAGTCAGGTGAAGAAATTTGTGTGGGATAATATAGTGTGTCGATTCGACCTTCCGAGAGAAATAGTCTCGGATAACGGTAAATAGTTCATCGACAACCCATTCAAAGATTGGTGTGACAAATTGAACATCACACAATGCTTCGCCTCAGTAAAACATCCACAATCTAATAGACTTGTGGAGAGAGTAAATAGGAGCTTGGGTAAAGGAATCAAGTCCCGTCTGGGAGAGAGAAACAAGAATTGGATAGAAGAGCTTCCCCACATCATGTGGGCCCATCGTACGATGATTAAGTCGAGTCATGGTGATACCCCTTTCTCCTTGACTTATGGAACAGAAGCCGTAATACCCGCAAAAATCGGAATGCCACCGTACCGCACCGCGGTTGTGGACGCCGCACACAATGATGAAGAATTACGGCTAAATCTGGACTTACTAGAAGAACGCCGTGAGCGCGCAGCAATTCGCGAAGCCAAGGCCAAGTTGAAAATGACAAAGTATTACAATGCTAGGGTTTCCGGTGTTACTTTTAGACTTGGAGATTTTGTTTATCGCAGCAATAACGCTAGTCATGCTGTAGATGAAGGAAAGCTGGGGGGCCCAAAGTGGGAAGGACCTTATAAAGTCACGGAAGCACTCGGAGACGGAGCATACAGAATAAGGTCCATGGACAGCACGGTCCTTCCGCGGACGTGGAACATAGTCAATCTCAAGAAATGTTATCTTTAAGTTACGGCATGGATAAGTTTTCGTCTTACTTAGGGTCCTTAATAAAGTAATCCATGTATTCTTATTCTACTCTTTCTCTTTAAATTGTGAATAAAACTCCGCGGGTCTAGCTAACCCTGCGAATTCTTTATATGAAAATTTTCTAAGTGAATCTTTCCTTTCTTAAGTATAATTTACTTGTTACTCCATAGAGTACATACCCAATATGATGGATATCTTTGGATATCTAAAGGCTAGGCACCCTAATAATTGCTTGCCGTGTAAGAGGGTTGCAACCCTAACGACCACGGATTCTGTATCCTTATTTTACGTATACCTAAGACGTTAGGTATATAAGAAAGACTCCCACGGAGCATACAAGACACTATAAGTGCATGAAACAAACAAAATAATACCAGGAAGATCAATTACAATGTTAAACCACGGGCAAAGAACAAATAAAAAATATAAATTAAAAAAAATAGAATGTATTAAAACTAACTCAAAGAACTATAATATACATAAAAAGCATAAAAGATACCACGGATATATTAACAGCATAAATAATTGTGTTTTAAAGTATCGATAGACGGTACTAAGGCCAATCCAGATTTAACATAGCCTGGTAAGGAACATGGATTCAGTGCAGCCGTTGATGGATCTGAGCAGCCTTGGAGATGTCTCACCTTCCGATATCTCAGTCTGAGTAGAAGCATCCGCTAGCAGGATAGCAAGACCTTGAGGGGCAATGGTAGGTGCTGATACTGGGACGCCGTTAGATCTGGCATGATGGGCGGAACCGACCCCATGGGTACGGCAAACCACCCGACACTTCTTCTTCTTCTCGGCGCAGCTCACGTTAGCCGCAATGGCATCCTCCAACAATATCTCCTCTTTGATGGCCCAAGGATCTCTAGGATTGCGTACCTCCGGATATACAGGAATTTTTAGTTGGGAGGTACTAGGACGGAGGTCACGGATCCACTGAGGAGCATCTTCCTCGGTATCACTCTCTAAATGTAGAGATTCCATGATTAGCTCTATCGGGGCATCCCTCAACTTTTCTAGTTCATCCACCATCGGATACTTCAGATCCTTCAAGTCCTGGAGGGATTTGATTAACTTGCTGTTGGCCTCCGGGTCATACGCCTCAATATCCGCCAAGTCTCGGCCGGTCTTTCCGTGCTCTACACCGTATTTTAGGCCCTCACTCATACCTTTGGCAAGTCCTGCCGATACCACATCAGCAAATGCTCGCCTTATCTCTGACGACTCGGCACACTTCATAACGGCAAGGCGCAGGCCGTGCCCAATAACCCAGCGGCGACCCGCGATCGTTGTCAACATGTGCGGATATAACTCTTCATCAAAATCCACACTAAGTTTGTCCAGTCGAGCATCCATTTCCGCATACCGAGAGTTAACCCGTTCATCCTCGTATTTCTTGAACTCTTCAAAGGCGGCTTTTATCCTTTCTTCACCTGTGACTTGAGCCTGGAGAGTTGACACTTGCTGAGACAGCTGATCATTGCTAACTTGGAGGTCTGTGAACTGGGCGCGGAGACTTTCCAACTCTTTAGTTAACTTCGCATTTTTAGCCTTCGCGGCCTTCTTCATATCTACCTCAGCCTCAAGAAGAGTTTCCAAATTCATTGCCTGATTACGGAGGCCTTGTACTTCCTTATCCACAGTCCTGAGGGAGCTAGTTTCATGTTTAAGCTTTTTAATGTACTCCTCCCTCGCCTGTATCCTCTGATCTCGTTTGGCAATTTTGGTCGTGGCTTTCTTCAGCAGTCTGGCCTCTTACTTAAACCTCAGCCTTAGTTGGGAACCCATAGCCACTTGTTGCGCCAGGTTTACATTATACTGGCTAAGAAAGTCAGTATTTGACAAGTGGCACAATTCAGAGAAGTACCCCGGCTGTATTATGTGATTTACGGTGTCTTGGCACACGTCCGGGGTATCCAGACGGCAATTGTTGGTCACGCCCCATTTTGGCTGGTAAATATCCCCTGGTGACCCATCCATGGACAGAAAGGAGGCTGATTTTTGTATTTATCTCCACAAGTCTCTGGCCTTGCGCCTCTGTGGTCGCAACATGTTTGGAGGATATTTTGGAGGCCGTTTCCTTCGAGGACCTGTGTTCACGTTGCAAGTGATTTATTAGTATAATTACACTTGTGGAACGCACAATGAAATACTAACTTAAAACAAGGAAAACATTATGATCGACTAACTTACTGAGCCATGTCTCGCTCAGGGTGCAGTTATGGTCTCGCATAGGAGAGCAGATCTGGGTCACTCACACTCTTAGCACCTGAGAGAGCCTCTTGTGTAGCAGGAGTGACGCAGGTGGTACCCGCCTCTAATCTTATCGAAGCTAAAGACTTCCCTCCGTGGGTACTCTGTTCAGGGCGGGCGACACCATAATCCTTTCTCAACACTTTGGGCGGCGCATTTGCGTTCGCCTCATCACTGGCCCTTTTATGACGCCTTTTGTTTACACGAGGCCCTATACCGGCCACTTCATTCTCTAGCTCTGGAACAACCCCCGTGGTCGTCGGGTTCTCTTCCGATGGAATTTCACACGACACTTCATCTCGGACTTGATATCCCGTACCGTCACCCTCGGTAATTTGTTGGGATGGGTTTTCATTTGCAAAATCCAGCGGTGACTTCTCTATGGTGGACGGTGTCCCTGAGGATTCTGTTGCCGCGGCCGGATCCTCCATGTCTATCACACGGCTCGCAGTGACAGTTAAGAGCGGCACCTCATGAGCAGCACGAGGACGGGTTCCAGTCTTCACCTTGGTGGGATTTGGGGCACTGATCAAGTTGAACAAATCCATTTCTGCATTAAAAAAAAAGAACTGTTAGTATATTTTCATGAATATGTGAGACGTAAAAAGACAGTTTGTCAACACCCACCCCGGTTATCGTCATAGAGAAATGTAGGGTACACATCGTCCCCCAAAAAGTATCTCCGACTAAGCCCTACTAGGCATAATAGGGCTTCTGGTTGTTTTTGGATGGGGGTACGGTGTGTGTCCAATACGGTCACGTCCGCCGCAGAATAGGAACCCGCTGTTGGCATCCCATCCTTCGGAGCGCTTGCACGCCAGTCCACGACGGTGGGAAATACTCTCTCGTCCACCCAGAAAAATCGGTTGTTCTAGTTTTTTAAGGAGTCCAGGGGTTTTGTATAACACTGTGGAGTGTTTTTCCCCGGTCGTTTGCTAAACGACATCCACCCCGAGTTAAACGAAGGAATGTAGAAGACACGGAATAGAGGCAGTGTGGGACTTATGTTCAGGACGCGACAACTGATTTCAAAGTGACTCACCTTGGCTGCGCCTATCACTGACAATTGTGACAAATGAATTTGGTAATGACCAAGAATATCGAAGAGAAATTGTGATATGGGGATGCGAAAATTTGCAAACTCAAAAAACTTGGTGTACACACCGACTTTGCCCTTCGGAAAGTCCACGATCGTGTCCTCTGGACCAGGCAACTCCGGATGCAAGCCCTCTGGTATGCCGTACTCTGAGGTAAACTCTAGCAGATACTCTTGGGAGATGGTTGATACGGCGTTCTCTAATTGTATTGTGTCCCTACCTATTTTTATTTAATTTTCGTAAAAGGGTGTGGTGTACTAACCTGCGGTGGAGGGATTCCGTGGGATTAAATGACGTATGCGGCTGTATACGAGAAAATAGAGGTTTGATTTGAAAACTGTGGAAACGTACACAGTGATCGTTTGGGCTATTTATACTATGTCCTCGACAATCGTGCCTCGTTGGATGCTTGCCACGTGTCCTCCACTAACTTTTTGGACGATTCGGGATTGAGAGGAAGGTGAAGCAGTTTGGGGGCCCACTTGTCCCATCACTCAGCCGTTTTCGCCGTTTCTCGATTCATGGGTCCTATTCTTACGATGTGGGGCCCCACATGCAGTTGCGACGGTTAGGCGTTTTCAGAAAGGTTTGGATACTTGTAGTCTAGCAACCGTGACCGCGGTCCAGACCACGGCCACATCTCCTAGACTGGGGGGACATGATGACGTATAGTATGGACCGGCCCGGTCCACTCATACTATTATGGGCTTGGTAGCTGCTAGTGGGCCTCCGGCCCACGCATCGCGGTCACGGCCTCATGGACCTACGGGTCGCGGGTACTGGCGTGGTCCGTGGCCGCGGTATCTTCACAAGTTATCTTTAAGAAAGGATAACCTAATTAAATAAGAGATATGCTTTACTTATTTAAATCAGTTAGGATAATTCCGAATCCCTACGATATCGGCCGTATCTTGGGCCGAAAGTTATGGAAACCCTAGGGATTGTTCAGCCTATAAAAGGAACGCAATTGTCATCAATACAGGTATCTGATAAACCCTAATTACACTCGATTATTCTCTCAAACCCATATACTTACTCTCACGCCGGAGTCTAATCGTGGGATCCGCTCCCATGATAAGGTTAAAGGTGTTTTATTCCTTGTGCAGGGTCCTTCAAACAAGTTCACTTGGTATAAGAACAAGGCACTTCATACCCGGATAGCAGCCTATTCGGACCTAACAAGACCCGACCAAACTTTTGTATCAACACTATTCTTATAAAAGGTGTTTGGGATTGCTTATCTTTTCTGCTTATATGCTTTTTTTAGTCATAGTAGTTTCCCCCTCTAGACATTGTGTGTCTGCTTATCTATACTTTTTTTAACAAGAGATGCTTTTTCATTAGCATAGTTGCTTATTTTGTACAATTTTTTATGATACATGAGACAAAATAACTTCATTCTCTTAGAGCTTGAAGAACGGTCGTGCCGTTCTCTCGTGCCAAAGAATGGCGCGAGATTTATGAACGGCGCATGACTCCGTGCCTCGCGCCGTTGAGTCTGGCGCAGTTCATAACAGCCAACGTCGTTCTATTTTTTTTAAATATAATCGTTTATATCCGTTGAGGGGAACGGATTTTTGAATTTTAAACCCCAAAAAATCTCATTTTTACCCCTTAAAAATCCTATAAATACCTCCTTATTATTTTATATTTCACACACACTTCCAATATATTTTATAACACACACTTTTCTACTTCTCTTATTTTTCTCTCCAAAAAATGAATCCCAACCAAAATAATTAGATCTCGGGTATGCTAAACGACTCAAACAACCAAATTCCAAGGTCTTCTACGTATCCGACCAACAATCCGGGCTCCTCCTCTCAACCTCCATATAACCAAATGCCTTACTATCCCAATTTCCAATCCCCATTTGTTAATCCCGACGAATTGTCGTTATTTAATCAACGGAAAATGCAACAACAAATGAGGTTTAACCAATATTCTCAACAACAACAACAACCAAACCAATCCATCGCTTCCCAACCACCAATCCTTTAACTTAATCGATGAAACCGAAGACGAGAACGAAGAGGAGCCGATCCCGACCCTGACGTCGAAGAAGACGAGCCGTGGCGCACGTTTGAAGGCGAAGGCCAAAAAAACCAAAGATGCCGAATCACAAGTCGAAATCAAGAAACGAGCTCGAAACGTTTGGACCCAAAACGAGGAGTTGCTTTTGGTGGAAAGTTTCATTTAAATTTCCGAGGATCCAAAAAATGGACTGTGATCAACAAAAAGATACCTTTTGGTATAAAATACTCGACGTGTACAATACCGAAGCCAAAAGACACGGTTTTATTAAGCGTACCAAGAACATGTTGACGAGAAAGTGGACTCCAATGAATGCAAGCGTTCAAAAGTTTAATCAATTGGTGTCGGAAACGCTTGCACATAGTGGGGAGAACGATGAAGATTGGATAACGAGGGTGGAAGTTTTGTACAAAACTCACGTGGGTATTGAGTTTAAGCACAAAAGTGCTTGGCTTTTTTTGAAAGGCAAGCACAAGTGGACAAACCACGAATCGACAAACACAAGAAGGAATCGTTTTCGTGTTACCGACGAAGAACCTGCGCATTTTGGAGATGATGTGTTGCCTCGGCCACCCGGGTTACAACGAATTGCTAAAAGTCAACGTTCTTGTTCTAACTCGACCGCCAGTTCCGGTTCTAACCCGATGATGTATCAAGAATTCATGAAAGAACAATACGAGTTAGACCGCAAAGCAAAAATGCAAGTGATCGAGCAAGAGAGCGAAGAGCGAAGGCAGTTAATCTATGCTCAAAGGATTGCGGAGGAGATGAAAGTGCTACAAATCGACACACGCGGGGTGGATCCGGCCGACGCCGTTATCATTAACGCCCAAAAGGCATGAATCCGAGCGGCATATCAACCACCACCAAACTAGTCGACGCCGTTTACTTTATGTAACGTTTTTAATTTATGTCTTTTGTTTCTTGTTTTTTTTTATTTCTACGTAATGTTTTTTTTTAAGTTAATTTAATGTTTTTAATTTAATGTATTGTTTTTAATTATATTGGGTATTTTTTTTAATTAAGTAAATAAAAAAAATTGGCCAACGGCACCAGAAATATGGTGCCAACGGATTCCCCAGCAAATGTGGCGCCGTTCAGTTAGTTTCGTGGCACCACTTTTTAAGAATTTTTAAGAACGGCACGAGCCTAACGGCATGACCGTTCCCAGCACTCTTATACTTAAACCTAAATCTTTTATACATTGAGTTGATCGAGAATTTACCACTAATTACTATTTTTACGAATAATATTGCATTGTTCTTCAATGGCGCGGAGCCTACTGTCCGAAAGATATCGCTTTTTAAATGGGAAAATGTTCTGGCGGCTAAAGAAATGGGCGGTCTTGGTGTGTCAAGTTTTTTTGCTCTTAACCGTGCGCTTATTTTTAAATGGGTGTGGCGATTTCGCACTCAAGGAAACTCCACTTGGGTTAGAGTTATTAAAGCTTTACATGGTGAAGCGGGAAATATTGGCTGCCTCACAAAAGCTAACTTCCCTTCAAATTGGTCGAATATCATTCGTTCGCTTTCTAACCTTCATAACAAGGGT
>BQNB010003571.1:33007-68450 GCA_026074375.1 Tanacetum coccineum
AAATTTCTTTTGCCGTATTACACATGAAAATTCTTTCATATTCTTTTCTAGGCAAAACATTATAAATAACCATTTTAGCTTCGTTATTTTTCGCAAGTTTCTTTTTAAGATCATCACTTTGTTTTTCGAAAGGGATAACCTCATCTAATTTGGTTTTTGGATTTTGTTCAATAGATTGAAAATCACCGTTGGTAATGACATGCCAAAGATCTAGATCTTTTGATTTAACAAATGTCTCAAATCTATTTTTCCAATTAATAAAACTATCACTTTCAAAGAGTGGTGGTCTTTGTATAGTTTTCCCTTCCATATATTTGTCAGAATCCATAGATCGATCCAAGCTTTAAAATACAGTATATTTTAAAAATCTTGAGTAACCTTGGCTCCTGATACTAATTGTAGAAACTAAAAGGGAGGGGGGTGAATTATTTACAGGTTCGTTTTTGTTTTAAAAAACTTTGCTTTCAAAATACTTAGATTCAAGTAGTATATTTAACCAACCAACAATATGAATCAATCAAGTAAATTTCTAAACTAATAGAAAATAACAATCACAACAATACAAAGAGACGAGAGAAGGAAAAATCAAACCAAGACATCAAGATTTATAGTGGTTCGGCTACGAAGCTCTTCTTCGCCCTACTCCACTCCCCGAGTATCCTACTCGAGATTTCACTATGTCAACAAGCTCCCTTTAGGCGGAGAAAACCGTTTACACGTTGCTTACGTTATTTTTCGACACTAAGCTAAATGTCGAGTCCTAATCTTAGCTAGAACCAATCTACCACTTCACAATCAATACGCGATCACTAGATCTACACTATCGGATTTACACAATATCCGAATCACACAAATGCACAAGATAATTACAATAGAGATTTGATACTTAGAAGAAAGGAGGAGAGATCACTAATCAACACTTCGTTTCTTGGCGAATACGAGTGTTCTTCTCTTGCACTTGAATGAGAGGGAAGAGATGAGAAGAAGAGATTATATCACTTGAAACAAGATCAAGAGATATTAGTGATCAAGATATTTAGTGAGCGAAAGAAGGTTTTTAGAGAGAGAAAGAAGTGTGAGAAAATTCGTGCAAAGATGTCTGATTTTATGCAAGGAATGGAACACTATTTATAGGCAGGAAAATCCAACGGTCACTGGCGGCGGTCCCGGCGGTCCCAGATATATAAGGGGGGTGTCAGGCCTATAAGGGGGCCGCCAGTAGACTATGCTCCTTTTTTGTATTTTTGTGGGGAAGGTTGTATCTGGTATAGAAGCTTCCGTTTTGGGGGAAAATTTGAATTTCAAATTTTAAGTTTTTAATAAAACTTTTCTTTTAATTAGAAAATATTTTGTATAATTAATTTTGTGAAATTCTTTTGTAAAAATGTAATGGATAAGAGAAAAATATTTTCTTGATCACTAATCATGCTTAATGATTTGTTTGTTCATACCTTAAGTGATTACTAATCTTAGAAATAGAATTTTACGATTAATAATTTGTAAACGTTTAATTTTATCATAAACGTTTTTACATTTTGTTATTATCAAAACGTTGAGAGGTCGAAAAATATAAATAACGTTTTTAGACATTATTTGTATTAACAGCGTCATTCCAAAATTTTAAATTGAGTTGAATTCCGGAGTAGGCTTATCACCTAGGACACTTGTACGACCCATGAAGAAGTTATCGGACCTATATAAAGCATTTACCCCAAACCCTAAAACATTCTAAACTCCTCCCCCAACCACCAACTTACAAAAATCTATTCTCCGTTCTGCTATTTTGATCAAAAGGTAATATGTCTAAGGCTTCGTTTAAATATTTTATATATCTTCGTTATGGATGCAAAACGTGCTATCAAGAGTTAAAAATGTCCTTTGAAATTATAAGAGTTGACTCAGTTTTTAACAAATTACCCCATTCTAATGAAATATAAGGTCATGCTTCCCACCAAACAACAGTCTTTGTTTGATGCTCATGAGGGGTACGTAGGGATATATATTAACTCATTTACCCAGTCAAACTTAATGATTCAACTTCTTAAACTTTTATGTGAGGTTTTGTAGTATTATGAGTGCCATATTTCTAGGTTTAACCCTTTTGGCTTAGCCAAGCTGATCACATTCATCGTAATGTGTAAAGAGTATGAGGGTGAGCCTTATCTCAATGTGTTGAGGGGCTTTCTTAACCTAGGTCCTAGTGGATATTGGTTAATCCTGTCAAAAAAGGGTGAATCCAATCTCCCATATCTGTTTATTAATCCCTTTACACATATTCAGTCTTGGAAAAAAAATTCAAGATAGTATTGTACGTGAGGAGTATGTTGCGTTGTTGGATGATGCAAATAAGTTGTACAAGAAATTGTTCAAAGACCCTCTTCCCTATATTGTTCGAAGAGACCCTCCATACCAGCGTTTGGCCTGTTATCCCATTGATGTGCAAACCTTTCTTGAGCCTATTTTGTATATGGCTGGTATAGTGGATCATTGGGCACATAATCCTTTGGAGCATGTGATAGTGCACCATGGAGAAAGTATGTGTCTTTCCCTTTTTCCTTGTATAATATAACTAATTCGCTGATATTATATCTTTCACTCTTTATGTTGCATGAATGGCATTCAGAAATTTTGTTGTTGCTGGTGATGACAAAGATCTTAGTTTCATCACAAGAGACCCTACAAAAGGTGACCATGGATTTAGATCTCCATATGTGTCTATGAACAATGACTTAGTCAAATCCCTTCCTGCTCAACTGCTGGCCTTTAAGAATCCTTCACAATTTGTTGAGAATATGGCAGATTATGAAGTAACCAAGACTGAGGAGAGGCAGTTTGTTGCCGTTGGTTCATTTGGGATAGCTAACAGGGTCATGAACAGGAAAGAGAGCAGTTTGTATTGGGAAGTACTCATATCGTATTGAATAATTATACGGCCAGAAATACGTGAGCATACGGGGTCACACACGTATACACCGAGGTATTACCATTTATAATGTATTTGATAACATCAAATACTCTATACCTTTTTGTATCAAAATCCCTCGTAAAACTTTCATAACTGTCTATTTGTGGTTAAAATATGTACTTAATCACCTTATATTTTATTTATAGGAAAATATGGACGTTGGAGCGAAAAGACACGGGAATTGGACGGATAAAGTGAAGTTAGACTGCCAAGACATAACTACGGCGCAATTACCTGTGGTAACTACGCCGTAGTTCAAAAGAAGTCCCAATCAAGCTTAGAAGAAACTATGATGTAGTTGGCCAATTCTACTACCCCGTAGTTACATTTAGCCTACAAAACGAAAGCGTGAATCAGCATAACTACGGCGTAGTTTACACCCTCAACTACGCTGTAGTTGAGATGAATATTATAGATAGAGGCCCAATCTCAGCTCATTCGTATCATTCACTCATAGGAGAGTTCCAAAGATCATTTAAGGCTTCTAAGGAAAGAGAAATTTGGCTCATTCATTCACTAGTTCAAGGGAGATATCACTTTAACTTATTTATTGTATTAATCATTCATCACAGACTTATAAGACTATAATGTTTTCTTAATCAAAGAGTTCCTTCATTATTTTAGTATTATCTATAGCATGAGTGGCTAAGCACCTTAAAGGCCAACCTTGTTATGATTTTGTTATGGTTTTGATGCTAGTTTCCTGTTGAATTATCGTTTATAGGATATCCTTATTGCCTGTTGCATGATCCCCGAGTTTTGGTAGTATTGATGCTAGTGTAGATCCTGTTAGTCCTTATAGTAGACTTACTTGTTAAATTAAGGGTTAACCGGGTACTAAGGATAGGTTGGTAACTGTCCTTAGTGTAGGGATTGCTCATATCTCCGCCTACAGTATGATAGATACTTATAAAATTTAGGAAACTCTTCAAGGAGGGTTTATAGCCAAGATGTGGGATTTTTGGCATTAAACAGGTCGTTAGGATATTAAGGGGTTAATCACTGTAGACTAGATACTCATCCTTTATGTCCAAACGGGGACCTGAGATCATAGGATACACAGGACAGGTTTCAATGTTCAATTGGGCCTGTCGATATTAGAACCACCATAAGCGATAAGTATACATTGCACTAGGAAACACTATCTTAACTATAACAAAAGAGTAACTAGGATAGTACTATTTTCTCCCTGATCAAATCTCGTAATTTACTTTCATAATTTATTTACTTTAATTATGTTAAAATCATATTCAACCATTCTAAATTGTGACCAATTCAAATTAAGACTAAAACACTTAGCTCTTGGGACGACCTCGGATTTACCAAACCTGCACTACACATGATCGAGTTCTCTGCCCGTTAGTGCGTTGTAGACCATAGGTAATTGAGTTTTATAAATTTAAAACTTGTAAAATTAATTTAAACAGTTAATACGCATCAAGTTTTTGGCGCCGTTGTCAGGAGCTAAAAATTAGTTCACAATTTAAATTCTTGTTTTTTGTTTGCTTAAGTTTTAAGAACTAATTTTCTGTTATTCTTAATTTCAGGAAACAAGATGGGTGACATCGACATCAACACACTCACAATGGAACATTATTTGGCATTGACTCGTGGAAACGAGGCATTGGGCGTGGTTAAACCCGAAATCGGAAGCAATGTCAATCTTAAGATCAAAAGTTAGTTCATGAGAGAATTGAGAGAAGACACCTTCTCGGGGAACAAAAACGACGATGCTTATGAACATGTTGAAAGGATATTGGACATCGTCAGTTTGTTCAACATTCCGAGGGTTACACATGACGCAGTCATGTTGCGTGTATTTCCCATTACTCTCACTGGATATGCGAAGAGATAGGTGGACAGATTATCGCCAGGAACAATCAACACATGGGATTTGCTCAAAAAGGCCTTCATTCAAAGGTATTGCCCTGTTAGCCTTAATTTTATATAAGTCGAACAAGAATGTTATCGGTCTTATTAGTCTTGTTAAGTAATAGGCTAGTCGTGTTAAATGGGCTTGGATTGTAATATAATATTGTCCATGTTTTGGGCTCAAAGCCCAAGATAAGCCAAGCCCGACCCAAGTTAGAAAGCCCACATGCCACTTATGGCTCAAGGGTATAAATAGAACCCTCTCCACACATGGAGAGGGTGTTGGTTTCATTTTCTCACTTGTGTGTGTGTGTAAACCTTCCACTCTCTACTTTCTCTCTCTAATAAATCTTTCAATTTTTCTTTTCTCTCTTTTCTATTTTAGCTTATTGGTATGGCTTATCTTGTGTGTGGATAGCTTATTATCTTGGGATAACATTTGGTATCACTCGCCACGGGTGGATTTAGTAATTGTGTTTTTTCTTATTGTCGGGCTCATTCTACTTTATTTCTAGCTTATCTTTGTTTTTTAAAATCGTTATATTTTAAAACTTTTTAAAACATATAAAGTGAATTTTATTTTCTTGTGTCCGTTTTAATAAAATGTGTACTGTTTCATTCATCATCAGATTTTCCTTTCCTTTTCAACTTTTGGTGATCTTACATCTCTTCTTGGGCTAGTTATTACACTCGAATATTTTGGGCCTACAATAACCAATAAGGGTGCGTGTTTTGGTTGACTAAGAACAAAAGACACCATTTTTTTGAAAATAACCTTATCGTGTCCATTTTTTCCTTCTTTTATGAGCTTGTAGCTAAGTTTCCTGCTTATTTTCACAAAAGGCCTTCATTCAAAGGTATTGCCCTGTTAGCCTAATTTTTATATAAGTCGAACAAATTTACGTCTTATTAGTCTTGTTTAAGTAATAGGCTAGTTGTAGTTAAATGGGCTTGGAATTGTAATATAATATTGTCCATTTTTTTGGCTCAAAGCTAAAGATAAGCCAGCCCGCCACAGCCCATTAAGAACAAGCCCGACCATAGACCACTATATGGCTGCGACTTGGGTATAAATAGAACCCTCTCCACACATGGAGAGCGTGTTGGTTTTATTTTCTCACTTGTGTGTGTATGTGTAAACCTTCCTCTCTCTACTTTCTCTCTCTAATAAATCTTTCAAATTTTCTTTTCTCTCTTTTTCTATTTTAGCTTATTGGTATGACTTATCTTGTGCGTGGATAGCTTATTATCTTGGGATAACATTTGGTATCACTCGCCACGGGTGGATTTAGTAATTGTGTTTTTTCTTATTGTCGGGCTTATTCTACTTTATTTCTAGCTTATCTTTGTTTTTTAAAATCGTTATATTTTAAAACTTTTTAAAACATATAAAGTGAATTTTATTTTCTTGTGTCCGTTTTAATAAAATGTGTACTGTTTCATTCATCATTAGATTTTCCTTTCCTTTTCAACTTTCGGTGATCTTACATCTCTTCTTGGGCTAGTTATTACACTCGAATATTTTGGGCCTACAATAACCAATAAGGGTGCGTGTTTTGGTTGACTAAGAACAAAAGACACCATTTTTTTGAAAATAACCTTATCGTGTCCATTTTTAATCCTCTCTATACATGTTCAGCTTATATAGCTAAGCATTTCCTGCCTGAATTTTCATAGTTAAATCAGTCTTGCTTTGATTGTATAAGCATTATTTGTATGTATTTTGTGTAAACAGCTTAAACAGCTCAGTGAAGCTTATTTGTAGTCATTTTCGTGGCTTATTCTTGTGGTAAACTAGCTTCATATCGAGCTTATTTGAGCTTCTTTAGTTAGCTTATTAAGAAGCTTTATGTGCTTTGGTTAGCTTCTTTCATCTTTGTGGTCCAAACGGGTTCAAAGAATTCAAAGAAGATAGGGCGAGACATAGATCCATCATTCTTGCTAACAAGGACGGTTGGTTTTTGGTTGTTTCTCAAGAAGACAAAGGAAAGAAGAAAACGACAATAGTACATCGAACAACTCCTTCCCTTTGTATCGAACAACTCTTCCTTCTTTTATCGAACAACTCATCCTTTGAGTACCGAACAACTCAAGATCTTTTGAGTACCGAACAACTCAACACCTTGAGTATCGAACAACCTTAAGTAGCGAACAACTTTGATACCGAACAACACCTTGTATCGAACAACTTTGATACCGAACAACTCACAACCACTCGGAACAAATTTAACAAGTTCACGAAAACAAATTGTCACGTTTTTAAGTCGTTTCGGGTTTTACGATTTTGAGTGACGTTCAAGTACGGGACGTTCAATCACTACCATTGTGATCGTGACACCTTTTTCGATCGACGTGGTGTATTTACTTTTAACCGTCGATAACCTTATGAGCTTATAAATCAAATCGAATCTAAACAAATAAAAAATGTTTTTTTTCTAGTTTGAAATCGAAGAAGAAAACATGTTCAGGAGGGAAAAGGTTAGTTTTATTTAACTAAATTCAAAATTTGCAACTTTAGTCCCTGGAGTTCATGTAAGATTCACCATTCATCCTTTATTAGCTTATTTACCCTCTTTGTTAATACTCTTTTGCACCGTTAGTCCTTACAAGCTATAATTCAACCGTTAGCCCTCCAAAGTGAACCAAATTTCACCGTTAGTCCTTTTAAGCTCATTAATCGTTATCAAAAGCTCACGTACTTCGATTCAACAATGATTTCAACATGAAATTAATTATTGTTTCACGGTTTCTTCTTAATTTTGTAAAATCCCGCGAAAGATTCCATTCATTTCTCTGTTAAATCCCGTGAACATTAATTGATTTCAATCCATAACAACAATCACTTTACCTACTTAAGATCCAATATCCATTCACAACAAATCAAAATGTCAAATACCAATAACAATTTGCACACTCAAACATCGAATGCTCTTCACAATGCTATCATGGAAGCACGTGGTAAAGACCGTCCACCAATGTTAGCACTGGGTAATTCGTTCAATGGAAATCCAGAATCAAGAGATACATCAATACCAAACCAAACAATGAACTCATCCACTATTGTCTCCAGAATCCACCATACAAGTTTAAATGGACTGAGAAGACCGTTCCAGTTGCTGAAGGTAGTTCTGAAACAACTATAGAAGGGTATATGGAGAGCTATAAGAATGTTTCACAAGACATACGAGATCAATTGAATGCCAAAGCTGAAGCTGTTCAGATCATTCTCACAGGAATAGATAACAATATCTACTCCACAGTTGATGCTTGTCCTAATGCATATGAAATGTGGAAAGCCATTGAAAGGTTAAAACAAGGTAAATCAATTAATGTTCAGGATCTTGAAACCAATTTATATTGGGAGTTTGGAAAATTCACATCACGGGATGGTGAGTCACTTGAATTGTATTACTCAAGGTTCTACAAGATGATGAATGAGCTTGTCAGGAATCAGTGTGATGTTACAAATCATCAAGTAAATGTACAGTTCTTACTTCAATTACAACCAGAATGGCAAAGGTTTGTGACACTTGTTAAGCAGAGTCAAGAGCTGAAGACAGTCTCCTATCACAAACTTTATGACACCAAGACCAAGACCAAGAGTTTCCTTAAGACCATGGACTTGTTCCTTGGACTCCTATTGCATCTTTGACTAGTTATACACTTATATAATACTTCCAAGCATGCAAGTAACACATATGTAGCAAAACACTTAAGTAAAAATCACAAAAACCCCTCCTTTTTGTGCTCTCTAGCCCACGGCACAAACCAAGCACCCAACACAAGCCATACAAAATTTTATTCAACCTATACCCTTCTATACACATCCATTATAAGACATTCTAAGATATTTCCAAGCATTGGCTAAGCATTTTCAAGTAATAATCAAGAAAAGAGAAGTTAGGGTTTTCACTTGGAAACTAGGTTTTCTTGGTTATAATCTTGGGTTTAAAACTAAACAAGGGAGCAGTGAATCATTAGAATGTTTAGATACACTCTCAAACCTAGTTTGAGCAATAGTATCCCTCATGGTTTCTTGGCACCAAGGATCACCACTTGAATTAGTTCTTTGGGAACTAGATTCATTAGGTGTTGTCTTGGATTGGGTCTTATTTATGTTACAACTGCTCTGCTTCTAAGCTAGAAGCAGTAGTGGCAGCCCTCACCAAACTATTACCCAACTCCTTATGGACATCCTCATCTACAACATTTTCAATAAGATCACTAGGCTGAGGTACCGGAGTATCTTTTCTTTTAGGCTTCCTAGGTTGTTGTATCTTTTGAGGTTATGTTGATGATTGAATAATAGTGGGTGTGTGATGGGGATCAGTTAGAATTGCTGAACCTTCACCCAATTATGATTGGTTTTGTACCACCATTGTTTGAAATAAAGGTGTTACTCTACCAGAAAACCTTTGCCTACCCTTATCATATTTCCAAAAATCTTTTTAGTGTGAGAGGGTGCAATATAATAAATTCTCTTATGAGTTGGCATCCTGTTAGCCTTAATTATATTAAGTCAAACAAGAATGTTATCGGTCTTATAAAGTCAAATTAGGTCTTGTATTGTAATAGGCTAGTCGGGTTCAACGGGCTTGGATTGTAATCTAATATTGTCCGTGTTTCGGGCTCAAAGCCCAAGTTTAGCCAAGCCCGGCCCAAGTTAGAAAGCCCACATGCCACTTATGGCTCAAGGGTATAAAAGAAACCCTCTCCACACATGGAGAGGGTGTTGGTTGCACATTTCTCACTTGTAATCCACCACTTTCTCTCTCTAATCTAATTTTCCAAGTTTCCTTTTCTTCCTTTCTTTTCTTTCATTTCCGGCTTATTATTAAGATTATTTGGGTTTGCTTATTGTTGTGTAAGGATTATTATAAAACCAACACCGTTTCTTCGTGTTCAACTTCTAAAGTTCAAGAGAAGACACAACTTTCAAGAATTAAATGCATGAACAGTCTTCTAGCAATTCAGTCACAACTCAAGTTTCTCATAGAAACTTTACAAGATTTTAGTAACATGCCTATCTTCAAGAGAACATTCTCTCAAGACTTGGATTCACTAGAAAATCATCTTACCAATGAAATAATTTCTCAGACTGATTGCAAGACTACTTTGACAAAACTCAGAACAACGTTTGAAAATGCTTTCAGTTCAGAAATCAAAGCGCGAATGCAGAATTATACAAGATATGATGCTTAATCATTTTACGATGCAATGATCTTTAACATGGATTCCCTCGGGAAATACATGCTTGAGTTAATTCTTCATCAACAACGAACTCCACAATTGTTGAAACAAAAGAAGTTGATGCAAACACAAGAAGATCATTCAAATCCAATTCCAGCATTGAATGTTGATTCATTGAAGGTTGATTTAGTTGTCATACAAAACACTTGTTCTGAGAAAGAAGACAGTAATTCAGAGAATGCATCCAACAAATTAGTAAAGGAATGCAGCTTGAATTCTGAAACAAAAGATGTGCATGCAATCAAATACAAGATGTCAAAAGCAAAAGAAAGATGCATGGCATATTTTCGATCTCTTCATTCACACCTTCAAGTTCTTTCAAAAGATCACTTAAAAGGCACTCGCATCGAACATGGATACAAACGGGCATTCATGTCACTCTTTGGTCAAGATGTTGATACTTTCACAAGAACAATGCTCCTCAACGTAGATCGACTACAAAAGCAACTTGACAAAGATGAATTTCAAGAAGATGGATCCATGACAGCCTTTTGGGTGGTAAACAACCAGTTCCAAAATTTCATCGATTCAAAGTTTACATTGGATTATGACAGTCAAATGACAGACACACGCTTTGTTCAATACACTGGAATCGAGGTTCAACACTTCAGAGATACACTACTCCAACACCTGGGTAATGTTAAGAAGTCCGTTGCTGAAAGAACACGTCATCTAAGACAGTATGAAAGAAGGGTGAATAAAAAAGACAGATGCAGACGCAAGAGAGTAAGATTGATACGGGTAAAGCATTGGATGCTGATATTGGGTTACACAGAAAGCATTAGGACTAGCACAAACAGTGCAAGAAGACAACTGCTAGGTCAGGGATGATACAAACTGCAGATGATGCAGATACAAACCCATATATGACGAAGAAGCCCAATGGCAGAGGTACGATTGACTGCTGGATTGTAAATATCTTTGCATCGGACAACAGCATACTGACAACCTTAATCATTAATGAAAGGTAGGGTTGACCAGTATCCTGAAACATGTCAAGTTAAAAGTCATATGCCTGATTCATCACCTGATAACCAGACAACTGAATACTCGAAACAATCACTCGAGTCTGAAAATATTTTGCTCAAAGAGACAGTTGCCCAATTTCAAAAAGATTTTTCAAGAATGGAAGCACATTGCATGCTCTCGCGAACTTAAAAATCAAAATCAAATCTTTAAAATTCAGGGCAACATGGTCAAATTTTGAAAGAAACAAGTAATAAAGCCAATATTGAAAAGGAAATTGATGTACTTGAAACAATGAACATCGAATTAGAACATAGTGTGGCTAAATTACGTAAGGAAAATGAGACTTTGAAACAGCATTACAAAGATTTGTATGATTCTATTAAAATTACGAGATCTAAGACTACAGAACAGACAACATCTTTGCTTGCTAATAATGCTAAATTAAAAGCTCAGATTCAGGAAAAGGTTTTTGCAATTGCTGCTTTAAAAAATGACTTAAGGAAGTTAAAAGGAAATAGTGTAGATACTAAGTTTGATAAAACATCAGTCTTGGGGAAACCGTGTACCAACACTAAGAAACCAATCATTTGTAGACAACCGAATGCGTTTAAATCTGAAAGGGCTCAAATGTCAAAACAACGGTTTGCCCTCCCACGATTTTGATGGTAATAAGAATTTGTCAAAACCAGCCACTCAACATTATTTGCCTAAGAAAACAGAATCCACCTTTGCAAATAACCTGAACACAGTGAATTGCATCTAGCTCATCTAGGAATAGTTCTAATGAACATGCAAGATTTAGTTCAAATGACATGGTTCATAAACACTATCCTAGATGAAGCAAGAAAAAGACACGAAGAAGAGATAGAACTCAAAACTAGTGTGATACCCTTCTTGCTAGATTTCAAAGCTTGCTGATGGTACAAACCAAAACCTAGGAGCAACAATCAAACATCTAGGAGTTTAGCCTGTATCTAAAGTACTCCGCGTTACGATAACGGCTGTGGCCCAAAGCAGAACACTCATAGAGTTCGAGTTCTTTCCTCAGATATCTACACCTTTGTTGATTTCTACATTCGTTTTCATCAAGTATGTCTTTAATGGCAAATCATGATGCTTGTATAACACAAACTCCTGAAGGAAGTAAACTCAACTGTGCTAAGGTCCATCCAATAAGACAACAACACAAAAACAAACCCGTAGAGCAAATAAAATTGCCAAGAAAACCAGAAAGACAGATCCCACAGGACATAAGGTTTTCAATCAAAAAGACTTCCCCGCTGTGCAAGGAGAAAGCAACGACACTCATAGTCTGTCTTAGGTAGAAAACTGACGGGTAAAATTTATTCAGGACAGTTGGTCTTTAGATGGTTTTCCAACTGGAAAGAAAATTCACTCTAAGCACAACCAAGGATTGACAGTGAACCCCCAAATCGGTTCAAATGCAGATACACTAACTCAATATTAAAGTTGCGCAAACTCTTGATGGTCAGTGCAGTACTTGCTAACTTAAGTGCAGGTCCATCTTTCCAATCTAAAAAGGGAAGAACTCAGAGTTTGGTTGCTGAAAAGACTGATATCTCATAAACCAGGGCTTCAAGGAATTCTAACCTAATGAATAAGAGTAATGACGTTTGATCACAACAGATCAAGCCTCAAACCTCAATGTCAAATGACGTCTGTTCACAACAGTTCAGGCCTCAAACCTCAATGTCAAATGACGTCTGTTCACAACAGTTCAGGCCTCAAACCTCAATGTCAAATGGCGTCAGATCATGTCAGTTCTGACCCCGCTCCACAATGTTCAACAATGGTACTTGAACAAGACAGTTTAAGTCCCGGTCCACAAAGTCAAGAAAATGTTCCTCAAGTTGCTGAGACAGCAACAACGTCAAATGAGCTGGAATTGCTTTATAGTCCGATGTTCAGTGAATTACTCAATGGAACTTCTCATGTTGTGTCAAGTCTTATCGCTGTACATGCTGCTATAATCCGATAACGTACAACAGACATAACACATACACGCACTTCTACAACAACCGATGTTGCAGAGAACCACCTCACATTGAACACCATTCCAACACATCCCACTCCCAACACAAGTACCAACTGTCACTGCACCTAGAGAACATTCATCAAGCAAAACCAATATAGAAAATGCCAATTGACAGACGATGAATTTACACATCTTCATACAAACCGGTACAAGATCAAGGGGAGACGATCGTCTCGATATAGTAGATTCATCAAACATGCATACTTTCTATCAACACCATCCTTCCGCACAACGTTGGACAAAAGATACATCATTAAACAAGTCCATTGGAAATCCTCTCAATCAGTTAAACATGACATCAGCTAAGAATCATATGGCGAGATGTGCGTAAGTTCGCACTCACCGGTGAAGTCAAACCGAACCAAAGAACATCAAAGAAGCCAGTTGGGCTGATTCTGCATGATTGAATCATGCAGGAAGAACTTCATCATTTGACGACAAGATGATGGGATTAGTCGACAGACCACTTTGCAAAAATGTCATTAACTTAAAGTGGCTCTGGAAAAACAAACGTGATGAGGAAAATACTGTTATTCACAACAAATCTCGTCTTGTAGCTAGGGGATATGCTCAAAAAGGAAAGGAATTGATTTTCTGAAGAGTCATTTCACCTGTGCTCGTTGGAAGCTTTACGATTGTTCATTGCGTATGCTTGCAGCACAAATCATTACATGGACAAATGGATGTTAAAACAACATTTCTTTAACGTACCTCTGAAGGAAGATAGTGTAACGTAAACCAACCAGAATGGTTTGTTCTGACCATATCATCCTGACAAAGTTTACCGTCTCAATTAGAAAGCATTAATGGTCTCAAACAAGCACCAATAGCGTGGTATGATGAACTACCCAACTTCTAGGTATCCAACGGATTCATCACAGGTTCTTTGATCCAACTCAGTTCATAACTACACATAGGGGAAGACATACTGCTTGTGCAAATTTACGTTATGACATAATTTATTGGTTCTAAACGAACCCAAAACATTCAAAACATTTTGGAAAACTAATGCCACAACAATTTGATAGTCTATGATGGGGGAGATGAAATTCTTTTTAGTAATACAAGATCCACCAATACCCCTCGTAGTAACTTTTATAAACCAAGCTAAGTATGCTCAAGAGATACATTAAAAAGCAAGTATGCAGACCTCATGTGATAGCATTGGTACACCAAATGGCTACAAAACAACACCTGATGCTGAACTTAGAGTGGTACTCTCGGTCAAACCAACGAAATATCGTAGTATGGGCAGAGCACTCATGGTACCTAACAGCAAGTAGACCAAAATAATTGTACATGCAACATGTTTATTTGTGCTCGCATCAGCTGAAACCGACTAAATACATCTCACGGCGGTTAAACGGATCTTTCGTACATTAAAGACTCCAATTAACATGGGTGTCTGGTATCCGAAGGACACCGGATTCAGAACTACTGAAATTATCAGATTCGGAATCACGCGGCTGTCTCGATTCTCGTAAGAAGCCCATCTGGGTGGCATACAATTACTAGGTGTTGAAAGTTTAAGTCGCCAGCTGTCAATACCAAAAAAGTAGACGCACTTCAATGTCTTCAGCAGAAGCCGAGTATGTGTCTTTATCTGCATGCTGCGCTCAAGTTCTATGGTTGAAACTCAGCTCACAAGATTATAGGCTGTTCACTTTGATAAAATACCTATGTATTAATGACCTCAAAGGCAGCCTAGCGCCATCTCGGCAAATCCAGTCCATCATATTTACCCTTACCACAGCACATCGATGCCAAGATCACACTTCAAAAAGTGAACAGGTTAAAAAGGAGTATTGTGAATTATTCTTTGTCGGAACTGAATCCCCAGTTAGCTGACTTGTCACTAAGCTTTATCGGAAGATAGGTTTAAGTCTCTTGTCGACAACTCGTATGAGATGTTTGACTCCAATGAAACTGGAGGTCTGGCAATTGAAAAAATCCTACTTGATCCATCAAACATCAATTTGTAAATATTTTTATTCTCTCTTTATTTTGATTTATAAAAAATTTTTGAAAAAGAAAATACAAAAATATAAAACCAACAAAAAGAAAATTAGAAAAATATAAAACCTATAAAAGCAAACTACAAAATTAGAAAATTTTCAAAAAATAGCAAAAATAATCTTCTCGACTGTTCTCCTTGGAATCGAATAACATTTACGTACCTAGAAATGTTGATTACAAACAACGCCACGGGCGTTTCTAAAATGAAGTTCGAATACGAGAGTTTTCAAACTGCATTTCAAAACATTCATTTCTAAATTTTTCTTCTATGACTTAGTACAATGTTTCAGTGCATAATCTCGTCCCGAATGCAATAGGGAATGTGTACGCTTCAGTGCGCTTACTCTAAAATAGAAGAGAAGTCTTCTATCATGTTTTTAAAATCGTTGAACACAATTTTTCAAAAATAACTTTCAATGTCAAAATTGTCTACAATATAATTTGTGGTATTTTTCCATAAAAAGTGGTATTTGTTAAAATTGTGTGTTCAACACTCTTATCATAAAAACCCTCCTCTGAATAATTTTCAAAGAATTCTAGTTACGTAGACATGAGTCATTTTATGTGAATCAATTTCTGAGGGGAGCTTTTTAAAAACAAAGCCTTTTAATGTGTTGGATACATCTCATAAATGTCAATTTTATGTATCCAAACACATTTTGTGAAATTAAAATGTGGAAACTTAATGTCAATTAATAATATACATTGTTCACAAAAGGCATCTTCCCACTCCGACTCAACATTTGTGGTGTCATATCAATTTTTCATTCCAATGTCAAGTTTTAATAAATCTTGATATCCCACATATACTGTTAAAGGGGAGCAAGCGGCATCTGAATTCATGCAATATCGTGGTATAATTTTTCTCGCCCATGATTTTCATGTCAAATTTTAATCAATGGTATTGGCAAATACTAAGTGTTTTATTATTCAAAATAAGGGGAGAGGTCATGTCTACCACAGCTTATGTCAATTCAGAGTCTATCACCCAGGCTGACGGAGCTCAGAGCTCCCGAGTGCCCGTCCCTTTACCTGATGACCCCTATGTAGCGATTAGGCAGGCCCGGTTAGTTGATACTGAGTCAGAGTTAGAGCCAGAGGAGGCACCCTTTGAGGCAGAGGAGTTACAGTCGTTAGGTTCTAGGGTACCCTTTATGGGTGAGGAGTTTGAGGCTGTTGAGCCGTCAGGTACTAGGACTGATTCATCCCATTCATCTGCTTCGTCGGATTCCACCACACCACTGTCACCAGATCATCCACTTACCCATATTTTACCTACACCTACACCTACCCGTACTTCATTTCACTATAGGACGGCGCGCATGACCGTGTGTGTCCAGCCCGCCATGTCCCTTGGTCATTCAGCTAGAGTGACAGAGGCGATGGCTTTGTCGAATTCAGCCTTCCGTAAGAGGTATAAATCCTCTTACGAGTCACCATCATCATCATTGTCTCCGGTCCTTCCAGTACGGAAGAGGTACCAAGGTATGTCCGAGCTCATATTAGATACTGATAGTGAGGGAGATGAGTTAAGAGATAAGGATATTAAGGAGGATGAGAGTTTGGATGCGGATGACGAGGGAGAGAGGTCAGATGATGAGGGTCATGGTTAAGATGATGAGGGTCGTGGTTTAGGTGATGAGGATCATAGGTTAGATGACAAGGGTTATGGTTTAAAGGGGGATGGACTTGGTCTAGAGGAGGAGGAGGTTGCACCTGAGGGTCAGCAGCAGGCAGTTCCGGTTGTGGATACAGCCGTGAGCGAGCCTTTAAGTCTTGGATACGGGGCGGCTAGGCGTCGTGCCCTTGAGTCGATTGAGGAGATCGCACCTAGTACATATGAGGTAGGTCAGAGCTCTAGGTCTATGTCGGAGCAGCAGGGAGCAGATAGGGTATTTGCGTTTAGACAGCCCATACTCACTACATGGGTAGATCCCGAGGATGATAAAGTCTACACCGATATTCCAATTTATCCACTAGTTGCACCTGTTCAGACACCTCTATCTCCTGAGTGGTCGTCTGGTTCTTTGCCCGTTTCACCATCATCCCATGTAGTTCTATCACCTATATCTTCGCTAGTGGCTCCCCCGACAGCCACCATATCGGTAGGTGAGGATTAGTTTATAGAGGTAGGGGCGCAGTTAGAGCTTCACGGGAGCATACTCCAGGACCATACTCAGCGTTTGGATGCGCTACCACCTACTTTGGTTGCAAATATTGATAGGTATGTGAGAGAGCTGTACACTAGGTCAGGAGTGGTTAAAGACGAGATCTTCTCGCAAAGGTACATGTTTAGGAGTTTAGAGCGTGAGCAAGAGAGGATTGCAGTGATGTTTGGAGCTTTGTGAAGGCCCATGCTAGCATTGGAGGCATGGGCAAGGCATGTTGATACCCAGTTGGCTGATACGTCACGGGATAGGTATGATGACCATAGATTGATTCATGACATGTTAGTGCATAGGCTGCTATGCAGCGTGAGCTTCAAGAGATGAAAGGTTGTGTTGCTGCTTTAGAGCAGGAGAGGGGCCGTAGAGAGCCATGGATGGTATGAGATTGGTTTGGATGTTTGTATATCACTAAACTGAGTAGCATCAATTAGTGTCGGATCTAAGTAGGTAGTCAATTTATGATAGTTATGAACTGATTAGTATCAGTCGGTAGTTGACTCTTGTAGAAGTCATAGTTATTATGGTAGGAGGATGATTTGTACAAAAGTTTTGAAAGAGTAATGAATGGTAGTAATTGTATTTTATCTTAGACAGATAGATATGCCCAGTGCTTGCGAGCATGGTTACCATATGTTATTCGTGAGCTTAAAACATATTCAAGTTGCTTGACCTTACTGATACGATAGAATGTTAAGTAGTTAAGTGGAACACTGTGAGGTCATAGGAGACTTGATAAAGTTATAGTGAATAAGTTTGAATTCCAACTACCTTCATTTTTAAGGAATGGTAAGATTTTGAATAAGTTCATAGCCTTCCAGGGAAATGGAACCTAGAGCACTCAACCAAGTAGGGTTTACTTGGGAGAGAGTTTGAGTAGATGTTGGTAAGTGAACCATGGACTATTTTGCGAGAGAAGAATATGAGTTGTGTTGTGTGAGACATATACCTTGTAGTATCAATCACGCAAGTTAGAACCGCTGTGAGATTTTGACGATGTCAAACGTGGTAAGAGTTTGTTGAGACGTCGCCATCTGGATCATATCCGAAGGCCCGACCAAGATTGAGTAACCAAAAAGACTAGAGAGGACTAGTAGACCAATAAGATGGTAGGAAAGACTATCGTGTTGTGTGAGATGGATCTGGTTGGATCCTGAGGAAAACATAATGACTAAGCCTTAGGGCAAGGTCTTTAAGGGAATCAAGAGAAACCCCGCTTGAAGAGACCAGATTGATAGAGGACTAGTGTGTCGGATTGAGGAATGGAATTTTTTTTCCTGTTATTAATTATGATTGAGGATTTGAGTTGCATTTCAGGGGTGAAATTCCTTTAAGGGGGTTAGACTATGATAACCGATAACTTGTCCAGGGTTAAGTATTATAAAATATTGTAATTTTCTATCAGAGTCTTTTGATTTTGTCAGCTTTAGTGGCAGAAAGCTGAAAAGTTGACTTCAGTTGACTATTTTGTGTGAAACGGTTACGGTTTAACCGGGTTGTGGGAAAGTCATAAGTATCGTAAGAGAATCACTTTTGATTCGTCCTTCCATTTTGGAGTGGTTATGTGGTTTTCCAGTGCTTTCTGGGAAGTTATCCCGCGATTAGCAAAATCATCACGCAACGCGATACCGGACAGATAGTCTAAAACGGGCGTTTTCGTAAAATTCGGTAAAAGACTGTAACGGTCGTTAAAGTGAAAACTTTGGGCAAGTCAAGAGTGCCAAGTGGTATTTTTTAAGGATGGAACACTTTTAAAAAATGATGGGAAAGGTTCGGTGGAGTTTAAGAAGTCAGAAAATTAGTTGTTTTGGTTCCTGACTGCGACGTAACGTTTTTAAATGAATTTTTGAAGGGATTTAAATTGAAAGAGTGTCGTGTAAATAACCTAGTGTTATGGAAAAGCTATTTTTAAGCGAATAAACAATACTAACTAAAATCTGGTACATTTAAATTTAGCGTGAGTGAGTTTTAGGAACCCGACACAAAAACGAGACCCCCCGAGCTCCATAGATGCTTGAACGAGTAAGAGACAAAGAGAGGGAACATAAAGGCTTATTTTTAGCTAGTTGGTTTATTGTTTATACATAAGGTTTTGGCACCACTAGAAACATTCACTTTGCATGTTTTCCTAAATCAAAAAAATTTCATCTCTTCTATTTCGGACAAGCAACCAAAGGGACCAAGACACATAAATTTTTGAAGATTTAGCAAGAACACGGGTTAATAATCAATGGTGGGTTGGTGTTAGATAGTTACAGGGTGTAGAAAACGATTTGGGTTTATTTCTTCGCGTCAAATACCGAACCAAGAACATCAAGATTTGTAAGTTTTCTAAATTTTGTTTTAAAGTTCAAGTGTACTTTTATGGTTCTTATAGTGTCTTAATGCTAGTTGTACAAGTTGATCGTCGTGAAAATCAAAATTTGAAAACAAAACAAATGATTTAAGGGGGTGTTTGCTTGCGTCGGGTACAAAAAGGAAGAAACAAGGAATGGTCCTTTTTTTATATTTTGGTTGTGGTGGTAAATTTACCTTTGAGATAAATGCTTATTTGGGGCTTATTTGAAAACTTGCTTAAAATTAACTCATGGTCCTTTATTTGTTTTCTTTTGGGCTTGTGGTTCGGCATAAGAAAGAAAGGAGGGAAAAAAGAAATCTTAGGGCTTGGCCATTTGATTTTTCACTTATATCAGAGCTTATTCGAGCTTATGGCTTATTAGTTTGAGCTTATGATTGGTTTTGGCTTATATTCGAGCTTATAGCCTATATTGATTTCGGCTTATATAATTTTAGCTTATTTGGTTTTTACTTATTCGTTAATTGATTTTGAGCTTATTTAGCTTCGGCTTATTTGGGTATAACTTATATTGGTTTTTGGCTCATATTTGGTTCGAGCTTATCTTGACTTATGGTTTAATTTGTTTTGGCTTATATATTGGACATAGGGCTTATTAGTTCGGCTTGTGGTTTAAATTGTTTCGGCTTATACATTGGGCTTAAAGCTTAATTGATTCGGCTTATATTTTTGGGTTTATTGCTTATTGGGTTTCGACTTATATTTTGGGGTTTAGCCTATAATTGGTTGGCTGATATTCGGGCTTATGGATTATAGGGTTACCGGCCTGTTGGATGGGCTTTTTGGTTTCAGTTTACGTTTGGAATTTTATATTACTTGGACTTGGTTTTGGTTTTGTGGCTTGAATATGTGAATAATGAAATTTTGGACTCAAAAATTATTTTTAGAATGGCAAGTTGGGATTTATAAGAGTTAATGGGTGAATTTGGGCTTACGAAACCCGAGAAGGGAAAATTAAATGATTTGGATTTCTCAAAGGTAGAATCTACAGGGATTTTAATAGTCACGGAGGTAGAAAATGATTAGAAATGGACGATTTGGTCACGTATGGATAGCGCGTTAAAATATAATTTTTGTAATTTTGTCTGGAATTTTTGGATTAATGTGAAATAATTTTTTTGTGTACATGCTCGACTAAAGGACACTAAGGGAAATGTTATAATAATGAACATTAAGGGTAAACAATTGAACGTGGACATACAAAGATGATAAAGATTTTATACGTACCCCGTTAAGGCCGATAAAGAGACGAAAATAATAAAATATTATTATTTTATTTTATATATATATATATATACTTTAAGGTTGCGAAAATATTTATTCGTTTAATTTCGATCTTTGAACTCCCACTTATTTCTTGTCAGATTCTCTTGGACCGTTTGGACAGTTGTTTCGTTTTCGTTAATGGTTATGTTTTGAGTAACCTGTGTTGATGTTGCACTAGCCCAAGTGCTCGAGTCGTTTTGCATAATTACCACACAACCATGTTTTGATTTGGATAAAGGGGTTTGGAAATAAGAATAAGGGTTTGGAAATAAAGATAAGGGTTTTGCGAAGAGAATGAGAATTTTGTGTGAGTAAAGGACGAACGCTTGTACAATAAGATAACTGATGTGTCGTTGTGTGGTGTATATTTTATTGTTTCAAGTTTTAAATTTATATTTTGCCGACTAAACCAAAAACAACACTTTAACGGGCAGTGTACCCGATCAGTGGTAGTTTCGTGGTAAGTAGGGTGTCGATCTCTGAGAGCGAGGTTAAATCTATCAATTTAATTAATATCTTGGTTATCTAATCTATGTTAATTCTATTCTAATCTAAACCTATGTTAAACCTATGTCAGTCTAAATCCTAATTCTAATGGGAAAAGGGGGTTTTCAGCCTGAAAGACTTGCACGGTTTGGTTGGTGACTAAAATCAATCAACAACAACAGTACCCCCAAGCAAGCTAATAGACAGAAGATAAAAGAGCGGTCGAACCTTATATAAGAAAACTATAGTAACCATTATTAATCCGATTAAAACGTTGGTTTGTTTATTAAGTGCAACAATTTCTTCTCTCAAGGTGGCACATCATTCTTAAGACTTAGGCGTTACATCATCCTAAACCTTGGACACATTAACTTCTGTCACAATTAAAAGCAACCTCATAAAACAAATACCATATTTGCTAATTATAATCTATCTTATGGATTAAAGCAATGGTGATCTTGTTAAACCCAAGCACATAGAGACTTTATCCACTTACCGCTTAATGGCAAACTATACACTGGTAGTCACCTATCCAATCTATCCATGGAAATTAGAACATTACATGTTGAATTAATCTAGTCACCTCTAGTCACACGATCAATAAACCACAACAAAATCCATAACTATTTAAGCCTAAACTGTTATCCTAGACACAGACTTAGAAGGACAATACTTGTGTAACTATTATTCTATATGTATAAATCACTATATGGAGAGCAATATTGGACTCTAGATCCGTTTGGTCCACTTAGCTAGATCCAGTTGAATGATAGGTCGCATACAAAAGCGTATAAAAAAGTATAAATTGATAAACATAAACAAGCACGTAACGATAAATCAAGAAATCGATATAAACAAATACCAAACATTCAAATCTTCATAATATGCTTAATACCCGATTATTAGCCTTCAAACATCATAAGAAATTACAAGACTAATAAATTTAGCCAAGGTAAACAAACCGCGTTTTAACGAATAATACGCAAAAACTAACGATTTACTAAAGTATATGGAATTACACGATGTATCCTATGGAATTGAATACGTTTCTCAACCTCTTCTCCTCTTTTTCTCTTCTGAAAATATACTTTTGCGGTTTAGGTATCGAAAAAATGATTTAGCACACTTAAAACTCGTTTTTGAGTATTCTATTTATATATGGAAGTCGGTTCAATACGGCGTATCCAAGGGTTTGGATACGGCGTATTGAGGATTTCTTGAAGTAGGGAACACATTTGATATCTTCCAGAATATTATATTATATCCATATCCTGAATACGACGTATAGAGTCTTCTGGATACAGTGTATTGGGCTTCGTTCCTTTTGTGGTCTTTGGTGAGTGCAGGCACGGATGTGCCGTAGCTCTTGATTGATAACACTATTGGTCGTCAAACAGTAATCTTCAAAATATCTTCATTTAAGCTTCAGAATGTGCGTCTTTTGCTAAGTTTCACCAATTACTCCATAATTACTGCAATTCTTAAATATAAACGATTAAGTAACAATTCTTTGCAATAACTATACAAAATGGGTTAATATCATAAGATAAATGATGTTATAAAATAGATGTTATATTGATGTTATCAAATATCCCCCACTTGAATCCTACTGTCCTCCAAGTAGCCTTTTAGAAGATTATAAAAATGAATCCCAAAGATATTTTCTGTTAAAAAACATAAATTTGATCTATTACAAGTACACAACCAAACACCCCACGAAATAGGAAGATGAAAACACTCAAATCACTCAACTAATCTATGTGGTAACATGTAACTAATTCGCTCAATTGCTCGGTCATGACGAGTATTCTATCATAAGCTTGGCAAGGATACACATCTCCACCACTAAAGCCAAGGAGTAACAAGTTTATAAAGGTAAATATGGGTTTTTGTATGGAAAGGCGTACGGTTGATTACTCTAACTAATCTTTTATCGATCTTAATGTTCCAGGAGGGCGACAAAGACCACACATACACACCCGAATCCACAGGATAGACACATGTGACTGCTCATTCCATTCGAATTTAACCAACGATTAGGATGAAGAATGATATAGGGTAGGAACCTTCTAACTTTCACCAAAAGTCGTAAACCAACAAGGTACAAGACATGCATACACACCCAGAACGCCGGGATAGACATGCATGTTCGTATGAATCCTCATTCACGTAAAACCAGCGGCTAATCATTAGGTGAGAAGGAAGTAAATTGTTGTTAAATAAAAATCAAGAAACAAATAGATTAAGACTTAAGTTACAAGTTGCTAGACACTTATTTCCCGACCGTTATCATGATTAAGACACAACTATTTACAATGTCTTGATCATTAATAAAAAACAATCAACCTAAGTTGGCGTTCTCATAACGGTCAACTTCTCAATCATCCCAAAACTTTTACATACTCTACAAGGCAAGTGGCGATATCTTCCACTTTGTACAATACTCTACATCGTTGATTTTTTTAGACGTATCAACGAATAATCGATCCTTCGTATAATTCCTTCGGTAATGCTTTTTGCAAAACGATTATCTTCAAACTTTCCTTCTCTTTTTTTGTATTTTTTTCTCATTTTTTCCATTTTTTCTTTTTTCTTTTTTTTGCTAACTATTCTTCAAATATCGGTGTAGTTTTACCATCTTCACTATCATAATAATTCCGGATAATTCCTTCGGTAATTTTTTCGTTCTTCGGTTTCACCAATAATTGTGACGGTAGTAAAATCACATGAGCTTTGACTACTAATATACATTCCCATTTGCAATGTGCAAATTTCCAACCACGCCAAAGATAGAAAATGACACAAGACTCGGGAAATACAAACTTTACACTTTAAGCAACTAGCAACTATAAATTAAACTTTAATCTAACAGGGTAGGTTAAGATGTAAGGGTGTAACGAAACAAATAGTTGGTGTAAATTCTTAAAGGATTGGCTCTACGGGTTGTTCTAGTGGATCATCACTCTAAAGATGAGAGTGGAAGGGTTTAACGGGAGGTTAGTGTAGTTAGTTAATAAACAACATGTATAGGAGATTTGATTGTAATCCTAAGATTTACCAATTTAAACAAGTTACTCCAATTAAATCCATAATACTCATTATTGTGGTCTCGAATAGATATACCAAGCCAAGTTCTAAAGTCTACAACATCACCAGCACACTCATATTTTGTGGAGCAAAATCTCAAGTTCT
This sequence comes from Tanacetum coccineum, assembly GCA_026074375.1. Classification (NCBI taxonomy): domain Eukaryota; kingdom Viridiplantae; phylum Streptophyta; class Magnoliopsida; order Asterales; family Asteraceae; genus Tanacetum; species Tanacetum coccineum. Next base: position 57,601 of record BQNB010003571.1, read on the forward strand.
TCAATGAAAATTCATAATACAAGACCTTGATTATACCAAGTGTTCTTGATTCTTACTTCATCTCCTTTACGGTTTTCGAAGTCAAGAGGGTTATGATTCTTTTATGTATCAAGATTTGTGCTTATGACAAGAACTTCTTGAGTATATGGACATACACCACAATGATGCTTTCGAGAGTTCGCAACCATCATGGGGGGAAATGTGTACATCCGGGACTTAGTTGACTTTGATGGTACCATGTCAACTTCCAGGGGGAATTAGTGAATTTTAATGTTGAGTACAAAAAAAAGTGTTTATTAAAACTTAAACCACATTCGACATTAGGAATGGTTTGTGAAGTATTCTGCAAACGTAAGAAGAACAGTTGCTGATTTCTCGCATGCACCCCCGAATGAATATTCACCAAGCCCTAATGACAAGAAGCAGTGGTCGTTGGTGTGGTTTGACTTCTACAAAATTCCGTTGTGCACTTTGATAACAAGTAGAAGATTGTTCAAGCTACATAAATGTTTCAGAATTTGCTCAAGATTGGGATGTTGGTTTGGGGGGAAGCGGATTCAGAAACTTCACCAAAAAGGAGTCTATGAAGAAATCTTTTTAAGACATGCTGCATGGATTGGGGGGAAGTTAATCCAACCCATGCGTACTATAATGGTTCCTGTACAAGTAAAGACACTGAAGATCCAAGCTGGAGTACAAGTTTCAAGACCAGGAGAACTCAGAAGACATCTATAGCTTTGGAAGCGCTTTGGAAGATTTATTTATGTTGTATTTGTACCTGATAGGAACATTGTAAGTAATTCCGTATGTCCGCATATTGGGGGAAGATTGTTAGCCCTAAAATATGGTTACTAATCCGGAATTACATTTATCATTTATAGTTGGGTTGGGTTAGTTTAGCTAGTCGATGTCAGGACTATAAATACCCCCTCTATACTTCCATGGAGGGGTAGAAGTTCACACTTGTAAAAGTATGTGTGTGTGTTTTTCTCTTTTCTCTTAACAACACACACAACTTCCCATCTTATCTTTTTTCTCTCTAATAATATGGCTACACATCTTTTCCATTTTACCATACCTCCGGATCCGTTGTTATAAGGGTGAATCTAATGTTATCAAGGGGATTCAGCCCATTTGAATTTGGCTTATTGGATTCAGTTTACGTTGAACTTTTATATAAACATTAAGTATTAGGCCTTAATGTACCTATTAGTATTGGGCTTTTGTTTTGGGTTGGACTTGTATACATGAATATTGGACTTTGGGCTTTATGAACCTTGTTTAATTATGAGGCTAAACTTAAAACCTTAATTGGCCATAAGGCCCAATGACTAGCAAGTAGGCTTTGGACTCAAATTGGATTTAAAAGTGGCAAGTTAGACTTATAGATGTTAAAGGGGTTAACATTTGGCTTTCGGGCCCAATAAAAGAAAATTTTGATAATTTGGATACTAAAACGAATGAATGGATTTATAAAAGTTACAGAAGTGAAAAAGAGACTTAAATTAGACGATTTTTGGTCACGTTTGGATAAGCGCGTGGAAAGTATGTACTTTTTGGCATTTTGTTTGAATTTTTGGAAATTAGTGGAACAATTATTTTATGTCAACTTAACTAAAGGAGAAAAAGAGTGACTTTTGTAAATATTAGCAGTTAAGCGTAAACGATTGAACACGGACATGCAAAGATGATAAAGATTTTATACTTACCCCGTTAAGCCCGATAAAGAGACGAAAATAAAACAATATTATCATTTTATTATTATTATTACATATATTTATATATTGAAATATACTTTAACATTGCGAAAATATTTATTCGTTTAATTTCGATCTTTAAACTTCCGCTTATTTCTCGTCAGATTCTCTCGGACCGTTTGTCGGTTGTTTCAATTTTTTTTATTGGCTATGCTTTAAGTATTTGGTGTCAGTGTTGCACTTAGCCCAAGTGCGTTGAGTCATTTTGCGTAATTACCATACAACCATGTTTTGATTTGGATAAAGGGGTTTGGAAATAAGAATAAGGGTTTGGAAAAAAAGATAAGGGTTTTGCAAAGAGAATGAGAAATTTTGTGTGAGTAAAGGACGAACACTTGTACAATAAGATAACTTTGTACAAAATGTTAATAAGGTAAAATAGATGTTAGGTCATGGTCGGTATAACACCCTGTGTTTTAAAGTCATTGACGACCTCGGTAAATCCACAATGTACCTTTTGTATTGTACGCATTTGCTTTAAATCATAAACGTTAAGCTAAATCGCGTAAGCTAAAAATTAGCGTTCAATGTAAACGGGCATCAAACAATTAAATGTTTACATCAAGCAAGGGTTAAGTAATTAATTTGAGAATAATTATTAACTTTGTTCATTTTATTTTTATCGGATACGTAAAGTGTATACGTTTCGCGATAAATTGCGTTTAGGCACTCCCGGAACCACAAAAACGTTTCTACGCTTCAACAAATACCCACATTTATACCCAATACATAAAAACTACATAATATTACCCTACATCCATACATATGGACGTTTATGAGATGGAATAACCAAAGAAAGATCAACTTGAAAAACACATTTCCTTATTAATCCTAGATAACCTCAACTATTAGAGGGGAACATGTATCAATTTCTTCAACTTTGACCAAGGACTAAGACGAACTTCCCTAAACCCTCACCTGTCTCCTTGACTAATCTTGCACCATAATATCATGTATCTAGTGATGAGAAAAACCAAACAAGTAAAAAACATTACCAAAATCACAAAATCTCTCACTTCCCTTTGTTCTCTTATTGGCAACCTACGGCACAACAAAACAACCCCCTCCAACCAATCCATATCAATTTTTCTACATACCCATACACTCTTATACACATCACCTAAGATATTCTAAGTGATCCCCAATCATTGAGCTAGCCATTTTAAAAGTATTAAGCAAGAAAGAATGATAGGTTTCCAAACCCTAAATCTAGGTTTCATCTTGCAAGCTTTGGTTTTGTGGCTAAACAAAGGTTTAGCACTTGATTATCATCATCATCACACATCATAAGGTCTACTAGAACCCTTTATGTTCTTATAATTTTCATTTCATGCATATGTTTATTCTATTTTAGCTTAAATCACCATTTAAGTTTTATTAATGAAAATGAAGTTTTCACTTGTAATGGTCATTTTGTATACTTATATACATGTGGTGTTATTACTTATATCATATTAAAAATGATGATAAAATATTGTATCATGTTGTTTTGGTGTAAACATGATCATGGGTTAATTAGGGTTTTTAATGGTTTATTAATATGTTTCAAGTTAAAGAAATACAAGGCATATTCGATGTTAATATGGACTTATATTGATGTTATATGATCATTAAAATAAAGTTATAACATGATGGGAAGACTTGTATGCTAATGGTTATTGTATAAAAATAGTCATATGTAAAACTAGTAATTTATGGTAAATATTAAAGTTATGGTTTGTAAGTATATTGATGGACTTATAAAATTTGGACATATGAGGACTTGGATGGACAAATGGACTTTTATTATATGTAATATATATGACATATATGAAATATAAGACTAGTGGTAAAAGTTATAAAGTGCAAATAAGGAAATAAGGCTTGATTTTGGACTCATGAAAGATATTCAAACATTCTGTCCAAAAAGTATATAAAAACATAATTATTTTATATTTTTATAAGATAATACATTTCACGACGATTCCGAAAAGGTAAGAAACTTGTCAAACGGATTAATAACGAAAAAGTTATGGTAAAAACAAGTTATACGTTAATAAACGGAGTCGTAAATAAATTTTTATAAAAACATTTTTATAAAAATTATAAACAGCAAGTTTTGATATTTTTAACAAATTATGCATATTTTTAGGATTCCAAAATGATAAGAATCGAAAATTTTTAATTAATAACGAATGAGTTATGAATTTCGCGAGTTTACGACAATTAATACTTTTATAAAACTATTTTTATAAAAGTTACTATTCACGATAGAAAGTTATATTTTTGTAAACCTCATAAATATATAGAACTTTCAATTACGAAACTCCCTCGAAAGGAATCACTAAAACGGAGCATAACGAATAAAAATACTACGTTTATGGTTTTACGACAACAATAACGGAATTTCAAAAACTCCATTTCTGATGTGAACAGTAAAGTTACTGTTCACCAGGGGACAAAATTTATGAAAATGTCAAATATCGATAACCCGTCTTAATACGAAAAGATGGGCATAAGAAACGCGAGAATCGGGCTTAAAACGCGAAAGTTACGCCAGTTTTACTAAAACGGTAATTATAAACGTTTTTACCTATTAAACACAATTTTTCCAAAACAATTAGATGGTGATTAGCTATATAGAATTATGCATGGTAGTAGTTAACAGTGTGATTAGTACTTATACGACCTTAATTTAAATAGGTTGCATCTGATCGATTTGCGTGACGCACTATTTGTGATACACTTGGTATTTGCTCACTCAAGGTGAGTTCATAGCCCCACGTTTTACATGCTTTTGTTTTAAAGTGTTTGGGAAAAACCATGCAATGCTTTAACATTGGACACAAGTGGTTTAATGTTATTCATATTATGATTACGTGTTGCCTAAGTAGCGATAACCCAATCTGAGCCCATTATCATGAACTGTCAATTACTGGACTGTGAGCGCGAATGTTATGAATAGATCTATTGGGTTTGACAACCCCGTTCGGGTGATTAGCTATCACTAGACAAACGAACGTATACCATGTCGAATATAGGATGTTGCGGGTTAGAACATCACCACGGGCAATGTAGGCCATTAATTTGGCATTCATACACGTCAAGCTTCAGTGTCATGAGCTTAGAGCAACGTAATTACATTTATATGATGTCTGCATCTGTTGCATTATCATACACTTGGGAAATCTTGTGGTCCTACAATATATGATTTATCAAACCTATGAATTCACCAACATTATTGTTGGACGTTTTAAACAAGTTTTTCAGGTTCTCTAAGCAAGAGGTACAAGGGATACCGTTTGGTTTTTGATGAGAATAGTAATCTTCAAAATATCTTCATTTAAGCTCCAAAATGCGCGCCTTTTGCTAAGTTTCACCAATTACTCCATAATTACTGCAATTCTCAAATATAAACAATTAATAACAATTCTTTGCAATAACTATACAAAATGGGTTAATAACATGGGATAAATGATGCTATAAAATAGACGTTATTTGATGTCATCAATAACTTTGTACAAAATGTTAATAAGGTAAAATGGATGTTAGGTCGTGGCCGGGTACCGTTGTGCGTTATAGAGACTAGTTGGTGCGTTGTAGAGGCTAGTTGGTGCATTGTAGAGATTGTTTGGGTCGTTGAGTAGAAGTTATCTGTACGGTTGCTATCTGTTGCTATTGAGGTGAGTTCTCGTAGCCCTATTTTACTGTTTTTTCGTTGAGGGAAAATGATACTCAAATATGTTTTGAACTATTTTCTGAACTATGCGAAACGTAGTTTTGTTTTTTGGATAATTAATGTGCTTATGACTGCTATGTGAATGATATGTGTTGGTACGCTTTATTGTGTGATCTTTCTGTGTAGTTCTTCACCCTAAACATACTCCATCTGGTAGTCTTTAGGTGTGGTAAGTCATCGGGGTTGCGACCCTAAGAGCGTTGGTACACGCTAGTGATAAGACTTGCGGGGATGCTAGGTCTTGGTACATGATTAGCGGGGATGCTAAGTCACGGGTTCTTGATTGTTCTGCATATTCACTGTCATATAGCATAATTGTGCAACCATTTTAGATATTGGCACAACAACTGGGTTTAAGGTCAAACCTACGAGGTCACCAACATTATAGTTGATGTTTTCGAGTATCATTTTCAGGTGTGTTGTTATCAAAGGTAATGAGGAGTATTTGGGACCAATGATGAGTACATTTGGGAGTTTATTGAAGGGCAACGGTTTGACTTTTTCCAAGGTTGCGAAATTGTAAACCTTTGTAAATAAACTTTTGAAAACAAATGTATGGTATGATCTTGTATCTTGTGCAATGTGAATCTTGACGTCACATTCCCTTGTTTCCGTCGCTAATAGGGTGTGACAGATACGCAGCAGTGGAGTTCAAAATCCATGAGTTTCTTACTGCTACAACGCCATATGATTTTGTAAGAGCCTCGGCATTAGACTTTCTTTGGCTCAAAATCAGGCTTTGCTTGTTTGCTTTTAACTTACCAGGAAGCTCAAGATTGAGTCATTGTAACTGAGAATGGTTCACCTCCCTAAAACTGCTAGAAATATTGAATTAGAGGGCAAATAAAGAGGCAGATTGTTTATGAGTTTTACTGGGTTTAAGTCATAAATACTCCAAATTAAATTTTGTGTACTCATATATATATATATTTATAATATATATATATATATTTTATATATATTAATCTTGTCATGAAGAAGCTTTGCTATCAATGTTGCGTTTGCATTTGAATTGTGTTTCCTAAGCTAATAATGTCCACTCCTAATATAATATCACAAAATAAGATGGTATTAAAGATAATATTTAGCGGAAATTTGCAAAACTCACATTAAAGTTAATATTTATTTCTAACTTGATTCAACTTTGTATCATAATTTTAAAATTCTGATTTTTTTTGTCAAATGACGAAATTGTCCCCACTTCAGACGCGAATTATAACTTTTGTCATTTTGCTACAAAAAACAATCTTTTTCATGAAAATTACACAACTGTCGTCTTTTAATCTCATGTATATCTAAAATTGTAAGGTTTTTCATTAGACAAATTATACCAATAAAGGTATTTTTTAATTCTTTTTTATTTGATGTCCATTTTGTTAATTTGTAAAGAAATGTTTTCGGAAAATGTTGTAATATATTCGAAATGTAAGATCTTGCGATCTATAACTTAAAAAATAAGGAAAATAAAATATTGCGAAATATTACGAAAGTAATATAATGTTTTCTCTCCCATAACAAATCATTTCTGTATTCTAACACAATATCTCTCTCACAAAATTTCTCTCTTCTTACTAATGTTTTCAAAGTTTAAAAGGTTAACGATTTATTATTCGTTGTTGAAAGTCAATCTTGAAGGTTAAGAAGCTTCAAGTTGATTTTTTGCGGGGCCGTGCAAATGTGCGTTTGGTGTATGGAACTAATCGTGGCAACTATGTGGACGTAACAAGTTTTGTTGATTGAGATTGCGCTAAGGATCTGGGAATTAGGTCTGTCATTGGTTACACATTTTTATTACAGGGATGTGTTGTAACATGGAAGGCAACACTACAACACGTGGTAACTCTTTCAACTATAGAGGCGGAGTACATGGGAGGTTATGAAGGAACTTAAGGGTACTCTTGGAAGAGTTAGGCGTGGATATTAATACTATGACAGTTAATTGTGATAATATGACGCTATTCACTTATCGCGGAATCATGTCTTTAATGAGAGGAATAAGCACATCAGTGTGCGTTATCACTTTATCAGAGAGGTCTTGGAAGAAAAGACGGTTGAAATACTAAAGGTGGAAATTGTACAAAATATTACAGATGTCTTGACGAAGGTGGTACCTAGACTCAAGTTCCAACACTGTTTGGAGTTCTTAAGTGTTGGTATAGGCTAATATAAAGTCTACGGTGGAAATTGTAACAAGTTTAGGGTTATATCTTGTGCATTGTTGTTTCTTTTTTGTCGATTATAAATTGCTTGTGCGTGTTTTTCATTCGTTATCGAAGTTATCCGCTCTAGTATCCAGGTTGTGAGTCAATCGAATACTGACAAAAGTAATGACCAAGTTGCTGCATTGAGTAGTCATAGAACGACTGTTTATATATGTAATCAAAGAACCGATGTATATTACTTCTAAGATATAGTTAATTAAACTATTCAATCGATTATGATTTAAAATGTTTTGATATTTTAGTGTTTAAAAAAACGCACCAATTCATTTTTTTGGTAAGTCTCTTTCGTCCATGATGATTTATTCTGTTAAATTTCTTAGCACTCAATAATGTACCTCGAGCAGACTAAATAAAACTTTTCTAGCCATTTCAAGAGAATTTATAGAGTATGAGGCAATTGACGTCGATATAAAGCTCCATGGAAAAAACTTTGACACATGGATAACATATGTGATTATTGTTATTAAGGTAGAAAAAGGGGCTAAGTCTGTATGATATTTAAGCTTGCTAATAATGTGATGGGTCAAAGGCATAACCATCGTTTGTTGATAATATCGTTTGCCGCTTCACCAAATGGATAAAAGAGAACCACACTTGATCTTAATTTGTTGATGATATCATTTGTTGAAGAAGAAGGAAAGGACATGCTTATAATATATGTTTAAATTACTAGAATGGTACTCGCGTAAAGCAGCGGTGATAAACGGTCTATTGAGGGAGCTTTGGCTGTTTTTGATGACTTTACGATCCATTCTGGATTGAGGATTAGTCTAGAGAAGTCCACCATCTATATGGTTGGGATCAGAGATAATGTGAAAGAAGATATCCTTACCGATTTTCCCTTCGAGTATGGTACATTACCAGTTAGATATTTGGGGCTTCCATTGTTGACAAAGAAGATGGGAGCTGCTGATTTTGCTCTTTTGATTGAGAAAATAAAGCTTCAAATTAGCACTTGGACGGCTAGGCAATTGTCTTTCGCGGGCCGTCTCCAATTGGTTAGCTCCGTGATATTCAGTTTGACAAACTTCTGGATGGCGGCTTTTCGTTTACCCAAGTCGTGTATTAATAAGATTGATAAATTGTGTGCTTCTTTTCTATGGTCAGGCCCAGATCTCAAAACAACGAATGCGAAGGTCTCTTGGAAAGTTGTATGCACTCCAAAAGAAGAAGGTGGATTAGGCCTAAAATCTTTAGAGGATGTAAACAAAGTTTGTGTCTTGAAACTTATATTTTGAATTATTTCCTCTAAAAACTCGCTTTGGGTTGATTAGATAAAGAGGCACTTGATTCGTAATAATTCCTTCTGGGCGCTAAAAGACAATATGACTGCTGGATCTTGGATTTGGAAGAAACTCCTAAAGTACACAGATATGGATCGAATGTTCTATAAGGTGAAGGTAAAGTGTGGTTATTCGATATCTTTCTGGCATGATTCTTGGTGTTCTCTAGGCTGTTTATTCGGCTTATTTGGGCAGCGAGGGTTTATAGAGTTGGGGGTGTCGGATCAAACAACCCTTGGAGAGGTCATGGAGAGAGACAGGGGGCGAATCTACCGTAATGCTCTACTCAATCAATTTGAGCATGAAATCTTGATGTTGAAAGAACAACGGGTTCATGGGCAAGAGGATGAGTTTCTGTGGCGTTTAAAGGATGATACTTACTCTGACCGGTTTCGATCGAAGGAAACATGGCAAATCCTTCATGGCTCTTACCCCGCTTGGGACTGTCATCGAGGTATTTGGTTTTCTTTCGCTACTCCAAAGTTCGCTTTCTTGTCTTGGCTCGCAGTAAAAAATAGGCTTGCCACGGGTGAGAAAATGAAGTGTTGGAATATAAATGTTCAGGTTGGTTGTTCCTTTTGTGCGGAACCGAGGGAGACACAGGAACATTTGTTCTTCGATTGTCTATACTGAAGGCAAATTTGGGAAGCTTTGGTGGGGGACCGGATGGGTTCTCAATTTACGTGGGAATGGGCAAATATTTTGAACCAAATCTCTCGGGATGCAAGGATTGATATGAGCCTTTTCATTGTAAGGTATGTATTCCAAGCTACCATACACTCTTTATGGATATAGAGGAATAGAAGACAACATGGAGAAAAATCGATCCCCAATACAATTTTGGTGAGAAAGATTGACGTTATGGTGCAAAATAGGTTAAGCACAATGCAGAGAAATGGTGTTAAGAATCTCAAAGACGACATTCATATTTGGTTTGACACAAAAAGATTATTATGAGATTTAAGTTGGTTTGATTTTTGTTTAAGATTATTAATGTTTGAATCCTGTCTCTAAACAGTTGTTTTCTTTGAATAAATTTTTACATTTGATTCAAAAAAAAAAGATAATAAAGCAGCGGTTTCAGGAGCATTAAAAAAACTAAAAATTAATAAAAATATATTAATATGGATGTTGAATTAAAGAGCACAAAATTTTAGAAAATATGATGAAATTAAATCGTAAAAAATAAATAAATAAAAAGATATTTCAATTTAAAAATAAAGGTAATTTTTTAGTTAAGAAGTGACACATTTAATGAGATGGATTGTCAAGATTGCACATAGCAAAAAGTTTTAACAAAAGGTTGTTAGATAGATGTGTTTGTTGTTAAAAGAGATATTTCCATAAATCCATAAAAACAAAGGAAAAAGTCTGAATTGTACTTTCTCACATGTACCCATATGGTACGTGTACTAAATTTATTGCCCATATGGTACCTAAACTTTACATTTCGTGTCAATATGGTACAATTATTACCGGTTAATGTTAAAACCGGCTATGATTTTAGAAAAAAAATTTGTTTTAACTTTTTTAATATTGTTTTTACATTATTTCGTAAAAAAGTTTAAATTTTTTACTAAATTAAAAAAAAATTCGCACTTTATCAAAACTTAATTTTGTAAACAATTTTACATTTTTTTTGTACTTTTTAAATTTAAAAATATTTTTTTTACATTATTATTAGTAATTTTTTTTATATTTTTACAACTTTTTTAAAACCAAAATCGCACTTTTTAAAATCTTATTAATTTTTTTTTTTATAAAAATAATCAAAATTTTTTTCTTACGGAATTATTTTTTAAAGTTAAGAAAAATTTTAAAAATTAAAACATTTTTACTGTTTTCTTCGAAAAAATAAAAAACATTTTTT